>MU719753.1:0-23975 GCA_026770625.1 Nicotiana glauca
ATTTGATCAACGGCCCAGATTTGAGACACCTAAACGGCGTCATTTGGACCATCTGAGAGACTAGGTGCTTTGGACCGAGTAAATGCATTGTTTGGGCCTGGTTTTGGTCCAAAAAAGTGGCCCAGTTCCGAGTTTTCTTTATTTTTTCGCTCTTTTCTTTTTCTTTTTTTAATTCCTAATTAACAAAAATTCTACAATAAATTGTAAAATCAAAAATTAGCTTAAAAATATTAATTAACCCTTAACAATAATTAATAGACAAGATTTGACACCAATTAGAAACAAAAATCACACAATTGTACACTTATTGACAAAAATAGAACAAATACATATTTTTGTTATTTTCTTTCTTTTAAAACCAAACTATGGTTTAATTAATTCTAAAATGCACAATTAAATCCTAAATAAGCATGCAACATGTATTTTTGTATTTTTCAATTAATTAAAACAAGATAAACCTTCACAGACAAAAATAATTNATCTTTTGGAGTAGTTTTCGTGAACAAAAATCACGTGCTCACATGGTGCATCAAGTAGAGTCTTCGAAAGGGCGTGGAATGCCGGTTATAGATCTTCGGAGCGAGGTGAGTCTCCTTTCTAACCTTGTAAGAGGGAATTGTCCCCATAGGTGAAATAATTGATTATGTGCTCCTATTTGCGGGGGCTACGTACGCACGAGGTAACGAGAGTTCGTGCGTAGCTACTATTATGCTATTATCCGGGTAGTTAGGACCTAAAAGCATGTTATACTTGGATTGTTTATGAACCCACTGATAGCTTGAATTGCTTAAATCACATCGAATTAGTAAGTGAATTTCTAAAAGGATTAAACTTTATTTCTTAAAATTTGTTAAAGGAGAATTGATTTTATTTGGATAAATATTCCACGATAAGTTTTTAATTGACTGATTGAGCATGTATCCCTATGTGCACCTACGTTGCATGCATGATTCGCGAGCAGGGTATGTGTTTATTTATAGGACGGGTTGAACGCCTCGACAGATTAAATAGATGTATCTATGGTTCATGTCGTTCGACCCTCGACAGTGCACAGTTTACATTTTTATTGGAGCGGGCCGTCGACCTCGTCATGATTTGCGCATGATATATATATTATTTTCTAAGAATTTTAAATGATGATATTGCTTGATATAAATTTATAAGATAATGAAAAGTAAACCTTGAAAATCCTTTATTATTTGTTAAAGGTGTTTACCTGTTTTCCTGCTTTGTGAGTTAGAACTGCTATACAAATCCACGATTTCCTCACACTTTTAGTATATTATTATTGGACCTCTAGCAAGTATTGAAGTTGACCATCTCGTCTCTACTTCTTCGAGATTAGGCAGGATACTCATTGAGTACACGTTGTTTACGTACTCATACTACACTTCTGTGCATTTTTGTTGCACAAGTATATGTAACTCTAGTGGCCTACTGGCATAGCAGCACGGATGATTCTGGGACGAGGTGAGCGGCATCATTCGAGACGGTCGCAGCTTGAGCAGTCTCTTCCAGTGTACTGTATTTACTTCCTGTCCACTGTATTCCGGACAGATGTTGTATCTTATTTTCTTGTCAGTAGATGCTCATGCACTTGTGACACTGGGTTCTGGGATGGTTTGAAGTATTGTATTAACTGCTTATCATTTAGATTTGATTTGAGACTATATTCTTTAAAATTGCTAAATTTGAAGGAAAATCCTAGATCTCAAAAGTATTAAAACGAGATTTTGATTAAGTAATTTAGTTGGCTTGCCTGACAACAATGTCCGGTGCCACTACGACCCTTAATGGATTTTGGGTCGTGACAACACGGTATTA
This sequence comes from Nicotiana glauca, assembly GCA_026770625.1. Classification (NCBI taxonomy): domain Eukaryota; kingdom Viridiplantae; phylum Streptophyta; class Magnoliopsida; order Solanales; family Solanaceae; genus Nicotiana; species Nicotiana glauca. Next base: position 1,825 of record MU719753.1, read on the forward strand.
GAGCACTAGGTTCCTAGGGCCGCACGAGTCATGAGCAAGTCTAGTAGAGTCTCGCGGATCAATACGGAGACGTCTGTACTTATCCTCGGGAGGTTGCAGGACTGTTAGGAGTACTTCCCTTATTGATTCCTTATCGTGCAATTTGATTCATGTGAGGCTTACGCCTTTGTCTCCTTCCTACTCAATCTTATGTGACGCGAAGCACTTGTTACAAATCGAGAGTTGAAGAATTTTAATAGCACTACGAATGCGGTGCGGGTATTTCTCCCTGCGGGGTTATTTGAGCTATTATCGTCACCTTGTGGAAGGATATTCTGTTGTTTCGGCTCAGCAGCGGTACTTTTAAGAGCTCTGAGATTAGGTACAAGTTGCCATGATGCTTATGAACGAATGTTGCACAGTAGTGATATGATGGTAGGATGATTGCCTACGTGTCGAGGCAATGAATGACTTGAAGGGAAGTTTACTCAGTGCATAATCAAGAGATTCAGTATTTTATTCCCGGAAGGGGAAAGACAATCGAACTAAGGATGGTTAGATGTGGGCTGGTGGAAGTAATGAGGCTTGGTAATTGCAAGCATTGTAGAGTTTTCTTCTATGATGGGATTTCATTGTCCTAATTGAACATACTAAGTTTGTTGGTGTTATGATCTTCTACAATTCTCCTTTGGGGCAAGATATTGTGAAATAGTATCGGAGGTACAACCGTCAAATATCGCAGGGTACAGTGGTTCAGGATTGAATCAGTATTTCTAATGTTGGTGGTTCGATGAAGATGACCTTCGGAAAAGTTTAAAGCTAGTAGCAATTTGTGGATTCAAGTGCTATTAAGATAAATTTTATTACGGAAACAACTAATCAACAAAAGATGAGAAGGACATGTGGGAAGGGTCAGGTGGAGTTTTAAACTTCTAAAAGGCCAGACTTAGGTTGCGCAGGCCGAGCAGTTGATTAAAGAAGTGAGTTTGCCCAAAGTGGGAGAGCAGCGGGGCTGCGTAGGGGCTTGGTAATAAGATGACTATGTGCCTTAAGGAGAGTTTGGAACGATTTGAGAATATTAGCGCTTGGTTATTGGGGTCTACGGATCTAATTTGAAGTAGGGATTCTTGTGCGGCAGGAGATTTAATATAACGGAAAGGAGCCGCTTAAATGAAGAAAGATGCAGCATAACTTTGAATTGGAAGGGTGTTGCCGCACAATTAAATGATGTCCACGAGGGGTAAATGAACTTGTACAGCTGGAGAGCGAGCTCAGGCTTAGGGGGTGTTATTGATGCTGTAATAATTGTACCCCGTGCGATAGCATTGGAAGATGTTGGGGAGAGCTTTTATAGGTGGTTTACCCAAGTGAGAAGGTTAGCAGTTGCGTGGTTGGAGAGGCTTCTGCGATGAATTATATCGGTTATATAGCAAAGGGATTGATTGTGCAAATATGATTGATGAGTCAGAATATAAGAAGGGGTTTTACAGGAAGATTTCGAGAACTTTGGCAGTTGATTGTGCAAGGTTATGTCAATAAGAGATAAAAAGGATGTGTGAGTTCTGGTTTGTGAACTAATGGCTTCATGCTAAGTAAGAGAGTCCTACCGCTTATGATTGGGTTGCATGGTTAACTACTTGCGAGATTTTTGGCTATTATCATACCGTTGGGCTATTTCAGCTATGGAAAGGACCATAAGTGGTAATTTAAGCAAATGAAGTATTAAAGGTGGGCTATCGTTGGCTCTATTGGCCCATGTTCAGACTTGGGAAAAGATTCAGGATTTTTCCTTGTATAGATGCGGATTCCCAGGGAAGTGATTCGGCGGGTTCTTCGCTAAGAGGGTATTCATGTGATGGAAGACTCATGGAGTTGATTATATTCGGGGCCAAGTCAGAGCAGGTGGCTCTCAGCAATGGCCCTAGTGGATTCAAAGAGGTAAAGTGTGGTGCCTAATGATTTCGAGCCTATAGGTACAGTCAAGAACCAAGTTTGGTAGCAGCCTATGAGAAGAGACATAGAATGTTCTATGATGTTTTGACTTGCGATGTGGCGATTGGGAGGTACGAAATGGTTCATTGGATTTGAGACAACATGGTCACGTGATTCAAGGCCACTCAAGATGAGTGCAAATGGAGTATGTTATGTGTTGGATGGAGTTAGTATTATCTCTAAGGAAATCAAGGATAAATTGGAAAAAGGTAGATTGAATGGCTATAGTTGAAATTGGCATATTGGTGTTAGTAATCAGTTTCCTTCAGCATGATCAAATTATGCAAGTGATTGTGACGGTGCGTATCAGGCTTGTCAACCGCCGTAATTGATGTTATTCAGAAGCAATCTTCTGTTGTGGCTTGTTATGTAGAAGCAGATTTCGGAAGGGCTATGGTGGCTTAGACCACTACTTAGAGATTTACATGTTCTACGGTTATGAGAATTCATCTATGTGATACTATGGATCTCCTGAAGTGAGTTAAGTGAAAAGTTTTCATATGATGAAATGTTAACTTATTAGTGGTTCCAGAGTTGTAATGAAAAGCATGTTCTATCGTATATTGGCATGTTAGGTGCAGTGAGCAGCATGGAATTTGAATTGAAGACCGAAGTTGCAGTTCGGTGTAGACAAGGATGTCGCGAGCTCAGATGAGCAGGAAAGGAGTTTTGATGATTAAAGATTTAAACCAAGCATGAAGGTTTGCGATAATGTCGTTAAATTGAGAATATATTCCTGGAGGGCACTCAGTTACTGGGTTGTGGACTGTGAATGAGTACTCCGTTTATGACGGTTGTTCTTGTGTGTTACGAGAAGAGGGAAATTAGTATGGACCTCTAAAAGACTATTGGCTTAGTTTGATATGATCAGGATCGACTTGAGGTCGATGGATGGATTTGAATGTGAATATGGGCTCTATGTCAGGCCAGTCGTGTTCATTTCAGTAATACGCTCCTTATGGAGGAGTAGTCAGGGTGTTATTTCAATGGAATATATTTCATGAAGTGATGCATTGCACCGTGCGAGTTATGAGACGGCTTGAGAAATTGCTTATGTGTTGAGGATCCGTATAGAAGTGATGTTTTATAAGCAAAATGGCTCTTGAGATTCAGATTGTATATCGCACCTCAGTTGTGCTTGAGTTTTGTAGCCTATAGCGCTATGTGTCCCCTCAGGGATGGTATTATGCACTTAGCATGCTTGTGACCAAATTCGATATCTTGTTGTAATGAGCAATTTAGCTCGATGCATATCTCCTTATGTGAGTTCTGCGTGTGGATCGGTTGGCACGCCGCCATAGGTATGTTATTTGGATCGGGTGGCACACTGCCATGGTTATGGTATTTGGATCGGGTTGCTCACCGTAAAAGCGTGATATCCAGTACAGCTCCCATATCTATTATTATGTTCTGTTTCCTATTTTCTGAAGGAAGCTCATATTAGTTGTGCGCCCGCGTCGCATGGATGATTCGCGAGCGGGGTAATTGAAATTCCTTTTCAGAGTTTATTTTCCTTTTGTATCGCATTCTAATTGGTAGCCTATTAGCACATTGTGGCAGCATATGAGACTTTTGATAATGTCTGGGGTGGCTTGCTTCCTGGGCAGTTGAATCAAATGGGACGAGGTGTCCCTTGAACTAGGATTCTGTGAAATCCAGCTGAATGAGGTATGTTATGGAGATAGGACCATTATTGGGTTCAGAATGAGGTAAAGGTTTTTGTCAGGAGTATAGACTTAATGAATTGTTGACTCGGTAGTTGATTATAAACTTCTGCACATCCCTTCCATCGTGGCGGCATGGTATAGGTTGGAGCAAGACCTGTGTATGTCGCGGGGTGCAATTGGGGCATCAGATTGGTAGGATTTAGACTAAGTTGATCAGAAAAAGGTTGTTATGGTCTGGTGAGTAAAGTGATGCTGGAATGAATTCAGCAAAGTTATGCAGCTATGTTTGAGTACAACGTGTGGTGATTGATATGGTGGTCTTATGGTGGAAACAGGTCGGACATGAAATTTCGGATGTTGGAATTGGCCTTAGGGCGTATCTATTTAAATAAAAGAGAATATCTTCGGAATGGATTGAGATAATGTGCTCAACTGAGCTGTGGTAGCATGGAAAGGTGCATGGAAAGTTAAACAGCAATTTCAGACCACTCCGGTGTAGTTATCAGCACGTTCGAGGATGAACGTATATTTAAGTGGGAGAGAATGTAATGACCCGACCGGTCGTTTTGAGTCCTAATGCTCCTTTCAATAGTCGAAGGCCATGAACAGCTTCATTTTACGTATTATGGCTTGTACGCGTGGTCGGAAATAAGTTCCGAAAAGTTTAGAGTCGACTTGGAAAGAGAATTCTTATTTCAAAAGCTTAAAGTAAAAGAATGAACTAGGATTAGAATTTTGAGTAGATGACCTCAAAATCAGGATCTGAAGGTTCCAGCAGGTTCTTATGATGATTTCAGACTTGGGCGTATGACCGGTTCGGGTTTCGGATAACTCGGGAGCGTTTTGGCGCTTATGGTGGAAGTTAGCATTTTAGAAGAAATTTCATAAGTTTGGCTTGAAGTGCATTTCAGTATTATCGATGTCTGTTTGGGATTTCGAGACTGTGAATAGCTCCGTATGGTGATTCTGGAGTTGGGGGCATGAGTGGAAGTGAATTCGGAGGTCAGTAGGTCATTTTGAAGTCATTTGGCAAAAGATAGAAAATTGAAGGATTTGAGAAGTTTGACCGGAAGTGAACTTTTTGATATCAGGGTCGAAATCCAATTTCAAAAGTGGGTGTAGGTACGTAATGTCGAATATGACTTGTGCGCAAAATTTGAGGCCAATCGGACATGATTTGATAGGTTTAAGCATTGAAAGTAAAAGTTGGAAGTTCTAACGTTCATAAAGCTTGGATTGGGGGTTGATTCATGATTTTAGCATTGTTTGATGTGATTTGAGGCCTCAATCAAGTCCGTAACATGTTTTGGTATTGGTTGGTAGGTTTGGTTGAGGTCCTGGGGGGCCTCGGGTGGATTCCGGGTGGTTAACGGATCGAATCCCGAGTTTGGAGGAGGGCTGGAGCTATTGCTTCTGGTATTTCCGCTTCTGCAGAGTTGGGACCGCAGAAGCGGCCCCGTAGAAGCAAGGAAGAAGCCGTAGAAGCGGTTGGATGTGAAACAGCCCAGGACCGCAGAAGCGGCCCTAGATCAGCAAAAGCGGAACCGTAGAAGCGGTAGGCCGTCCGCAGAAGCGAAAAGTGGGTTGGAACCCAGTGTACGTAGAAGCGGTGTTTTGTCCGCAAAAGCGGGATCGCGGAAGCGGAAATTGCTGAGGCAGCAAGGGTAAATCGAGGTTTGAGTTTATTTCACCCATTTTTTATGGCTTGGGCAATTTTTGGGGGAGCTTCAAGAGAGGATTTTCGTCATCAACGACAAGGTAAGATATCCCCACCTATTATGAGTTAAATACATCATTTATGTATGGATTTAAGCATGAATTGTGCAGAAAAATTTGGGATTTTGGTAGAAAGACCTAGAAATTTTATTCTTGAAATTTAGCCACGATTTTGGGTATGGAATTTAGAGAAAATTATATATTTGAGTTTCTAAGGTCATGGGTAATCTTTATCTTCGAAAAAATTCGAATTTCGGGCATGTGGGCCCGAGGGCGTTTTGGTCAACTTTCCTATCGGAGTTAGAAATTCCTATAAATTAGATTGTAATGAATATTTGAGCATATATTAATGGATTTGCGTAACCGTTGGTTAGTTTTGGAGTGTGGTGCATCAAGTAGAGTCTTCGAAAGGGCGTGGAATGCCGGTTATGGATCTTCAAAGCAAGGTGAGTCTCCTTTCTAACCTTGTAAGAGGGAATTATCCCTATAGGTGAAATAATTTATTATGTGCTCTTATTTGCAGGGGCTACGTACGTACAAGGTGACGAGAGTCCGTGCGTAGCTACTATTATGCTATTATCCGGGTAGTTAGGACCCAAAAGTATGTTATACTTGGATTGTTTTATGAACCCATTGATAGCTTAAATTGCTTAAATCACATTGAATTAGTAAGTGAATTTCTAAAAGGATTAAACTTCATTTCTTAAAATTTGTTAAAGGAGAATTGATTTTATTTTGATAAATATTCCCCGAAAAGTTCTTAATTGACTGATTGAGCATGTATCCCTATGTGCACCTGTGTCGCATGCATGATTCGCGAGAAGGGTATGTGTTTATTTATAGAACGGACCAAACATCTCGGCAGATTAAATGATGCATCTATGGTTCGAGTCGTTCGACCCTCGGCAGTGCATATTTTAAATTTCTATTGGAGCGGGTCGTCGACCTCGGCATGATTTGCGCATGATATATATATTGTTTCCTGAGAATTTTAAGTGTTGATATTGCCTTTCATGGCTTGATATAAATTGATAAGATAATAAAAAATAAACCTTTAAAATTATTTATTATTTTTTAAAGGTGTTTACCTGTTTTCTCGCTTTGTGAGTTAGAACTGCTATACAAATCCACGATTTCCTCACACTTTTAGTATATTATTATTGGACCTCTAGCAAGTATTGAAGTCGACTATCTCGTCTCTACTTATTCGAGATTAGGCGGGATACTCATTGAGTACACGTTGTTTACGTACTCATACTACACTTCTGTACATTTTTGTTGCACAAGTATATGTAACTCCAGTGGCCTACTGGCATAGCAGCACGGATAATTCTGGGACTAGGTGAGCGGCATCATTGGAGACGGCCGCAGTTAGAGCAGTCCCTTTCAGTGTATTGTATTTACTTTCTGTCCACTGTATTCTGAACGGATGTTGTATTTTATTTTCTTGTCAGTAGATGCTCATGCACTTGTGACACCGGGTTTTGGGATGGTTTGAAGTATTATATTAATTGCTTATCATTTAAATTTAATTTGAGACTATAATCTTTAAAATTGCTAAATTTGAAGGAAAATCCTAGATTTCAAAAGTATTAAAACGAGATTTTGATTAAGTAATTTGGTTGGCTTGCCTGACAGCAGTCTCCAGTGCCACCACGACCCTTAGTGGATTTTGGGTCGTGACAGTATCAATTCCACATTCCTGGTCTTCGCTCCACATAGAATTTTGTTGCTAAAAACCCATATAGTATTAATTAAGATTTTTGTTAAATTTCTCTATTTACCTTTTTCTATGGACACGCTAGATGGGAAAGTGGTTAAGGGAAGCCGAAGAGAACACATTGCCTTGTATCTCAAAGTTGGTCTACATCCTCTCAAGGTTTCTCATTCTCCTCTTTTTTTCTTCTTCTTAAACTTGTATAAACGCCTTTTTATTAAGTGTTGATGTAAATCTGAAATGTATTTTCCTCCTGGAAATATTTGTAAACTTACAAGTATTTGTTGATTTCCCCTTCACATGACTAGGTATTTCTATTTTATTTTCTTAATGTATGATATTGTTTTATGCAATTCAATAAACTTTGTACTCTATGGTTACTTTCTTGAGTTGTTGCGAGTTGGCTAGGTCAAACTTATGCAAGTATGGTTAATGATTCAGAAAATTTTGTTCGGACGTTGTAGCAGTTTTGAGTAGAGAAGGAGATTGTATGACCTCGAAGAAAATATTAATGAGAATACAGATTGAGTGAATGCTAAATGATTAGAAGAAAGAATAGCTATATTTAAGTATATAAAAGTACATCTATATTAGAACTTTTTAAGTGATGGTAGCTTCTGAAAATTAATTGGTGATTACTCATTGAGGACCATATACATTATTATTCAATTAACGGGATTTTAATCTAATGAGGGGGTTCCACTTTAGCACCCAAAAAATAAGGGACAAAATAGACCCTCTTAATGCGAACAATCAGGGTATAGGTTCCCATCTATTTTGGTTTTATACTGTATTGCTACCTAATTAACTTATTTAGAGGTATGAAGCCTTCATAGTAGGATCCTCGACTTTGAAACTTATAAAAAAGAAGTATTCTTCACTTTGAAATATAACTTAAATCTTATTTCTCCATGACAATCTTAAAAAGTACAAAAACGAAATTGAGAGCATATCTTCCAACATGCAAGTTGCATACCTTTTGTTTGACCTTCATTCTTTTATAGCGCATAGGTTATGGGTTTAGTGACCTTCTAAATTATTAAGAAAAGCCATAAAAATTTAATTATCAATTAGAGGAATTTTTTATGTTTATCTTCCAGAATCTTTGTTATATATTGATGAATTTTTTATTTCTAACAGTTGTAGATTATAGTTGAAGATCTAATGCAACATAAACTCGCACTTTCATAGTTGAGGGAGAGAGTGTATGGAATCAATATTCTGGCATTACAATTAATATTATTACTTACTGAGATTATGAGAATATTGATAATTTATTTTATATTTTGATGGATATTTAGTATTTTATTGATCCTATATTCCATTTAGATGCATGTCAGGGATGATTAAAGTTGGTGCATGATCAAAGCTTTTCATTCTCAAAAAGTGTTTCATTTTTATAATTTAAAATCTTACTTGAAAAAGAAATTGATTTTCAGGTCGTAGGCGAAGAGGGCCTGAGGAAATTGGGTTTTCGATGCTATAATAAAGTTGGCTCTAAAGTCTAATAAGGTACACTCTACTTCCATTTTATTGTCTTTATCTTGATATTTTTTTTCGACCTACTTCTATTTAATAGTCATTTAGGAAAAATCGAGTTGAAATTAAACAATAGAGTCTCTGTTACTTCTTAAATGATAACGAGAACACTGCATCGGTTTTTCCTTTCACTTTCTTCATAGTTAGAAAAAGAAATATATAGCCACAGGTTTTGACCTATGTGCTTTAAGGCAATAGTTTACAAACTTAGGGCATATTGGACTTTTCAACTATTTACTGTTACGTGTCTTTTATCGAGAAATTGAATAGTCACGTTGTATACCTTGTTTCCAATTCTCTTTATTAACTTGCTTCTCCATTGTTCACCAATTTTATCTACCCTCTTCAGCCCTTTCATTGCTCTCTTACTCGAACATTTTGCTCATCTTTGTCTGAATATTAGGGCCAAATTCGAATTTTTTTCATCGTCTACAGAGACGCTTCAAGTTGTAGATACCTTGGATTATTGGATTTTACCTAATTTGAATCATTTCAATATCTGTAGAGACGGCTTCGATTATTCGGTTTTCCCTCGGGTTATCTTCTTTAATTTTATTCCTGGTTATTTACTCTTTCTGTAGTAACCCTTGTATCAATTCCCCATTCCTAGTCTTCGCTCCACATAGAATTTTGTTGCTAAAAACCCGTATAGTATTATTGATGTTTTTTGTTAAATTTACCTATTTACCTTTTTCTTGGGACGCACCAGATGGAAAAGTGATTAAGGGAAGCCGAACATAACACATTGCCTTCTATCTCAAAGTAGGTATACATCCTCTCAACGTTTCTCTTTCTCCTCTATTTTTCTTCTTAAACTTGTGTATATGTCTTTTTATTAAGTGTTGAAGTAAATCTGAAATGTATTTTCCTCTTGGACATATTTGTAAGCTTACAAGTATTTGTTGATTTGCGATTCACATGAGTAGGTATTTGTATTTTATTTTCTTAATGTACGATATTGTTTTATGCAATTCAATAAACTTTGCACTCTATGGTTACTTTCTTGAGTTGTTGAGAGTTGGCTAGGTCAAACTTATGCAAGTATGGTTAATGATTCAAAAAAATTTGTTCGGACGTTGTAGCAGTTTTGAGTAGAGAAGGAGATTGTATGACCTCGAAGAAAATAATGAGAATACAGATTGAGTTAATGCTAAATGATTAGAAGAAGGAATAGTTATATTTAAGTATATAAGAAAGTACATCAACATTAGAACTTTTTGAGTGGTGGTAGCTTCTGAAAATTAATTAGTGATTACTCATTGTGGACCATATACATGATTATTCAATTGACGGGAGTTTAATCCAATGAGGGGGTTCGACTTTAGTGCCCAAAAAAAAAGGGACAAAATAGACCCACCTAATGTGAACAATCAGGGTTTAGGTTCCCAATTATTTTGGTTTTATAATGTATTGCTACCCAATTAACTTGTTTAGAGGTATGAAGCCTTCATAGTACGATCCTCGACTTTGAAACTTATAAAAAAAAAAGAAGTATTATTGACTTTGAAATATAACTTAAATCTTATTTCTCCATGAAAATCTTAAAAAGTACAAAAATGAAATTGAGAGCACATCTTCCAACACGCAAGTTGCATACCTTCTGTTTGCCCTTCATTATTTTATAGTTCATAAGTTATGGGTGTAGTGACCTTCTAAAGTATTAAGAAAAGCCATAAAAATTTAATTATCAATTAGAGGAATTTTTTGTGGTTATCTTCGAGAATATTTGTTATACATTTATGAATTTTCCATTTCTAACAGTTTTAGATTATTGTTAAAGATCTCATGAAACATGAACTAGCACTTTCATAGTTGAGGGAGGGAGTGTATGGCACCAATATTCTGGTATTGCTATTAGTATTAGTACTTATTGAGATTATGAGAATGCTAATAATTTGTTTAATATTTTGATGGATATTTAGTACTTTATTGATCCTATATTCCATTTAGATGCGTGTCAGGGATAATTAAAGTTGGTGCATGATCAAAGCTTTTCATTCTCAAAAATTATTTCATTTTTATAATTTGAAATCTTACTTGAAAAAGAAATTGATTTTCAGGTCGTAGGTGTAGAGGGCTTGAGGAAATTGGGTTTTCAATTCTATAAGAAAAATGGCTCTAAAGTCTAATAAGGTACACTCTAACTTCCATTTTATTGTCTTTGTTTTGATTTTTTTTTTTTTCCGACCTACTTCTGTTCAATAGTCATTTAGGAAAAATCGAGTTGAAATTAAACAATAGAGTGTCTATGACTTCTTAAATGATAATGAGAAAGGAAAATCGGTTCTTTCTTTCACTTTCTTCTTAGTTACAAAGAGAAATATATTTCGTATATCATTATTTTTATGAGTTGTGCCAAGAGAATTCTTAAAAAACACCAGCTTTTGAGTGAAAATATGATAGAGTGCGGGATGCTCTTCTCATCTCAAAAGATAACTTATCATCAATTAACTTCCTTTTGTAAAAGCAATATGTTGCTTCAACTATGAGAGAGATATTGTGAAAGAATAGCTATTTACTGTTTAATCATAAATGCAGCCAACGTGAATTCCATGATTTCGACCTGGCTGCTTAGTTCGCATTAAAATCCAAATTCATCGCATTATAGTCATTTTGTATTAGCTGCATACGTGTTTACATTAAGGTGCAATGTTAGGTTATCAGTGTATATGTGGGATTTATTCATACGGCCATGTCACGACCTAAACCTCGATCCGATCATGATGGCGCCTCTCGTGAAGACAAGGCCAGCCAACCAACCCATTTCGCCTTTTCAGAATAGTTAAATATTGATACACAGTTTTAACATATTTAAATAACCACAGTCTAAACAAAGATTTCTTTATTAAGTGCAGAATACAACCCAAACACAGCCCAAACCGGGGTATCACAAGTCATGAGCATCTATTAGAGTATAAATATGACTACAAGGCCTGAAGTATACAAAATAGGACTAATAAACAAAAGGAAAAAATGCGGTGCTGCGAACGCTGGCAGTCACCTCGCTAAACTTCGATAACTTAGCCTCCGATCAGCTCAAAACTCTCTACCGGGGGAACAAATACCTGCATCTGCACGCGGGTTACAGGGAGTAAAGTGAGTACTCCAACTCAGTGAGTAATAAAGGTAAATAATAACTGAGCAGTAAAAAATCATGTAAGGCAAATCATCATGCTGTATAGAAGCAGTATAAAATCCCTTGAGAAAAAGCAGTGAGGCTGTGAAATCTTTAGAAAAAATCTTAGCTCAGTTTAAACCTCCTTTGAAAATGACTTTTTCAACAATTATGCAAAACACTTAGTGAAGTTGAGCACAGAAATCCACCCCTCGGACACAACACTCACTCAATAGATAATGTCAGGCAATCAGGTAGATACCCCGTGAAGCAACACAGACAACAGATAATGGCAGACAAATGAAACAAAGTAAACACATAAATCAGAATCATATAATAACCGTTGTGGCGTGCAGCCCGATCCATATATCGCTGTGACATGCAGCCCAATCCATATATTTCATCGATGGCACTCACTGGGAGTGTGCAAACTCTAGGTGGGGTCCCCTTACGGCCCAAGCGCAAATATCAAGCCATCTCGTGGCATCAAATCCAGGCCCTCGGCCTCATATCGGTACCAGTATAACACTGCTGCGGCGCGCAGCCCGATCCCATAGTATTCTCACAACACAGGCCCTCGGCCTCACTCAGTCAGACAAAATCATCACAAGCGTCTCGGGTATTAGTAAAACAGTAGTTCTTAGCCCAAAATATCATTTAGAAATATCTTTTAAGTCTCAAAACTGAGTAAAAATGGTTGAGTTGTAAAACGGTGAAAAACAGCATGACTGAGTTCAAGTAATAAGTTAAAACAGCAAGGAAACAGTGATAATAATCGTCGAAGGGTGCAAATAGTTGTCACGAAGCCCAAATATGGCAATCAGCACAAATCATGATGATAACAAGAAAGTTTCAGTCAAATACACGGAAAAATCATCAATCGGGACGGACCAAGTCACAATCCCCAGTGGTGCTCTACCCCATGCTCGCTATCCGGCGTGCAAGTCACCTCAAATATAGCATTACGATGTATAATTCGGGGTTTCAAACCCTTGAAATATCATTTACAATCATTACTCACCTCGAACTGGCGAAATCTCAAGCTCACGATGCCTTTGCCCTTCAAATCGGCCTCCACGCGCGTCGAATCTATCCAAAATCAAAACGAATACGTCACAATATGCTAAGGGAATAAATACCAAGCGAAAACAATCAATAATGGGCACAAATCCCGAAATTACCAAACCCGGGCCCACTTCTCGAAACTTAGAAATTCACACATCAACGGTTTCCTTATCCTTCCACGAGTTGATACATATCAAAAGTTCTCAATTCCGACCTCAAATGGTCCTTCAAATCCCAATTTAAAAGTCCAATTTCTCAAGCCCTAGTTCTTCAATTTTAGGCTTAGTTTCCAGCATTTCTTGGTAGATTTCACAATAAAAATGAGTTTTAAGTTCAAAAATCTTGCCTCCAATTGATTCTCCTTGAATCCCTCTTTAATCTCCACCAAGAAGATCTCGAAATGGTCAACCATGGAGGAAAAATCACCCAAAATCACGGATGAAGTGACTTAAAAGATTCTGCCCATCACTGACCATTACTGAATCGCGATCGCGACCCAATTCTCGCGATCGCAAATCTCTAAATTTCTACCTCTCAAATTAACACTATGCGAACGCGATGATATTGTTGTGAACGCGATGCTCTAAATCCCAGAGCTACGTGAACGCGACCCCAAAGATGCGAACGCGAAGAGCAAAACACTAGACCCCCAATTACTTATGCGCGAACGCAAAATACTGTACGCGAACGCGAAGCACAAGCTTAGGGCCCTTCATGAACGCGATACCTCAAACACGAATGCGAAGGCCAAACTCAGGCCAGCCCATATTCCATCTACACGATCGCGAGGGACCTCACACGATCGCGAAGGCCAAAAATTGACTGCAACTGCTGCTGCAATTTCTGCAACTCCTCAACATCGAAATTGGTCCGATTGACCATCTGAAACTCACCCGAGGCCCCTGGGACCTCAACCAAAGCTACCAGAATAATCCATAACATCATTCAAACTTGTTCCAATCATCAAAACACCTCAAACAACATCGAATTACCCAAAACTCATTGAATTCAAGCTTAAGTTTTCTAAAAACTTCTGAAATACACTTTCGATCAAAAACCCAACCAAACCACGTCTGAATGACCTAAAATTTTGCACACATATCCCAAATGACATAACAAAGCTACAGCAACTCTCAGAATTCCATTCCGACCCTCAGATCAAAATCTCACCTACCAACCAAAAATCGCTGAAATACTAACTTCATCAATTCAAGACTAATTCTACATCGGACCTCCAAAACCACTTCCGATCACACTCCTAGATCACAAATCACCTCCCGAAGCTAACGAAACCATTGGAACTCGCATCCAAGCCCTCTAACACATAAGTCAACATATAGTTGACTTTTCCAACTTAAACCTTCTTAAAAGAGATAAAGTGTCTCATTTCTTACCAAATCCACTCTGAATGCAAACCAATCAACTCGACCATATAAATCACAGATAAAGAAGCATAAAAAAGCATAAATGGGGGAAACAGAGCGGTAACTCATAAGACGACTGGTCGGATCGTCACATCCTCCCCAACTTAAGCAAATATTGTCCTCGAACGTGCGCAGAGTTGTTCTAAAAGCCAACCAATCACTAAATAATCTTACCATGCATATACCTGTGGGTGATCCCACGTCACCCTATCTTATATAGGTTTGGTAACACATTGTAACTGAAATTTCACAATCCAACCTAGCCCATAAACCTTAGAACCACATTTCCATTTCCGAAATCATCAATACGATCAAAACCCCACTCCTATACTCTGAATAGACCCGAACTAGCGGTAATTGCCTATACTTGCAATCTCTGGTGCAATCACACAATATACCACATAACTCAAACACTCGTACCGATAAGTTCTGTTCACAGCAGCTGCCCACAACAACCGAATATTGATAGAAAACCTCTTATCAACTAAAATCTCATTCCAACACTTTCATATTCTGCCAATGATAGATGAAATATGCGATAAACCATGACCATTCCTCAGATCGACCATTCACGAAGCCACTTCTCTTTTGGCAATTCCATAGCAATTTCTTAGCCGAATCTCGATATTATCCTTCTAACAAGCTGAAATAAAATCCGTTCGTATTCATTAATTATTCCGACAATCTCCTCTAATCCAGCACACCACTCTGGTGACATGACACATCAATATTGGTCTAAGCCATAACTTGCATAATACGCGCACCAATAAGAAATGGTCTTATCATACTCAAATCATGAAAATGACTCAAATGTAGGAGATGTACCTCAAGCTTACTAGTACCACCACATCACAAGACTGAGAACCCGTCTCCCATCATAGAAACAAAACACACGAATCTAACTCGCAGGATCATACATCCTCACAACTTCGCTCCAATGCGCGACCTCATCCAAATTCTAGTCCACAGGAAACACATCAAGTCCCTATGCTCCAAAATCGACAACCATGCGCAATATGATGTCTAAAACCAAAACAATCATCATAACCATCGCAAAGCAATTTATATACATTACACATACCCAAAAGAACATAACTGATACGCCATCCACCGAGCAATAACCAGTACTCTTACCGCACGAATTCCACTATGAGACCCCAATGGAACCGCACCACTTGTGCCTATAACCAACAAATCCTAACGTCTTACAACACGGAAAGATAACTCATAGATCCCCCTAATTGCTAATAGCTCATTAACAACTGAATCAACGCATCCCTCGCCAGCAGCAACTCGAAGTCAACAAGCTATCTCGATGCCGTACACATATCCATATAGGTCTCCCAATGGACCACACATCAACTCTAGTTACCCACAACAGATAAATAATCCTTTGAAAGTTCACAATGACTGAATCATAGCGCATACTAACATCTGACTAACTTACCCACATTTTGTCATCCACAGCCACGAGCTAACCTGTATATGAGAACTTCCAGTCTCCAAGTCCATAAAACACATGAATTACCATATCTGATCCCAATTCCGCCACTCGCATATATAACCCACCTCTAGTAATCAATCATTCCATGAGAGATACTCTAAGATTCTTCTGTGCTACCAAGAAAACTCAAATATCAGCAGTCGATCTAACAAGAAGTGCTGCAATACTACCGAAGTACAATCAACTTAATCACGTTGCCTCTTTCTGAAACATATACCCTCGTCAAATCACTATGATACCCTTAATTATCTGAAGATCATTCACCCTAATCATCTAAAGCTCATTTCTTTAATCACATAAAACTGCTCGTGCTGCCTAAGAATTTTATGACTTTCCATTCAGAACTGAACCGTAACCTTACACGCAAATCTCAATCCTGCACAATATATCGCACATACCATACCACCCTAGGATAACATGAGAACTTTATCTCCCTTCTGAGCCACAAACATCTACATACTCAACTAGTCAAGAACTTTCCATTGGTCCTACTTAGAATAAAATCACTATACATCGCATACTCCGCATGCCCATAGAAAATATATATCTCCAAACCGCAGTAAAAACCATCAAGAACTCTCCGAGTTCCCCTTGCATAAATCAGACCTTCCATGACTGAATCCTTCTAACTCGACCAAGCTAAGCAAGCCATCAAAACTTAAGAGCATTGCCGCAAGATACCTGTAAGAACTCATTACCTCGAACACATACAGGGAACTAATCATATCCTTACCCTACCGGTCAGGTCTACTATCAAGCTACCCTACCTATCTAAATTTCTTTCTGATTCATCTTCAGCTTGATATTATCTCATGTTGTAGCACCACAATTCCTCAACCCAGGCTTACCATACGAGACCCAAGCATAAAACCATATTGTCTAAGACCCATAAGTTGTTGAATACTCTCTCAAATATTCCTAAAAGAACCACATTCTAAAATACTTTACTCTGAAGTATTACTGTAAATCTAAATCCGTTACATTTACCTTCCTAATACCGATACATAGAATCCCATAATTAATGTATAAATACCACAAGTCTTAACCTCTTCCAATAAAAACATAGTTTCTAACCCCATATACAACTTTAAGACACCTGATTGTTACATGTAGAATCTTGAATACAATAGAACCATTCTCGAGAGTCATTTACTCTATTTACACTGCAATTAGCCTGATCAAACGAACAGAGCCACCTGTCACTCATTAGCACTCTAACACCGCAGGATACGACCTCATCCCAATACCACCAAGCATTTTCCTGCTCTATGCACCTAGCATTCTTTGCCAACAACAACTTAAGACATCCTGTGATTGTCACAGACCCACGAAACACCATATAACCTTTGTCAAAATTTTCCTTCACTCGAGCCATCCTCGACTTCAATCTCCGTGAGCCATCACTGACTCACCAACATGTCTTAAACTTGAATCAACATAGAACATAATCGTGCAATCAACTTAATCAATAGCAAACTCCCCCACTTGGGTCGAAGCCATAGATCAAAAACACACCCAATAACTCATAACGCATATACGCTATTGCTGCCATAATATCATAGTGAAATTAAACTCAATCCTTCATAAGCTCATGAAACACAGACCATCTGGTACTTTAAATCTTCAGTGAATCTCGCACTCATCCTCGCAACAGTCAAGCTCACTCTCTAGGTGACCCAATTTAGATTTCAACACATATTCTTCACTTTCAAATGAGATCTTCTAATAGACAACATAAGGATCACACAACCTTAGAACATTCTACAGGAGATAACCCACATGTTTTGCCTCCAACTAACATTTCTTTATACCTTCCACCGTCACAAGAATTACGAAGTCACTTGATCTTCTTGAGTCTGGACTTATACCGCAACATGAAATTTACTTCACTCCCAACTAGGAACATGGAAAGATTCTTCACACGCCCATAACTTGGGCTATACCTCGAATCAAGATGGACTTCAAGCATCTAATAGTTCTTCCATCATTCAGCAGACCCTTCTCGTCGCTTCCAAATCATATGGATACACATCACAGTACTAACATACTCATCGCATAGCCACATCCATCATTTCCACTAACAAGGACACTACCGAACATATAAGTTCAAAAACACTTGTTCACACAATCAGTACCTCGGTGCTCAAGCCATAGGCAAGGATCCGGCCTCCAGTCCTCTAGACTGGTCCAACATAAACTCACAGAGATTACATCTCGCCCCTCGATCAGGGAATCATAAGAAATCAAGGCACATCTGATATTGAGCGCTCATACGCGCATATGAATGCATGGAGGGAATTTCAAGAGTTACTTTTCACGATGAATCAAGGACGCATGATAAAAATTCAAGAATGCAAAGTTTTCCTAAAGGTTCTGCAGCCTCTCGAGGATAAATACAGATGTCTTCGTACCAATCCTCAAGACTCTACTAAACCTGCTCATGACTCATGAGACCTATTAACCTAGGCTCTGATACCAACTTGTCACGACCCAAACCCCGATCCGATCGTGATGGTACCTCTCGTGAAGACAAGCCCAGCCAACCAACCCATTTCGCCTTTTTAGAATAGTTAAATATTGATACACAGTTTTAGCATAATTAAATAACCACAGTCTAAATAAAGATTTCTTTATAAAGTGCGGAATACAACCCAAACACAGCCCAAACCGGGGTGTCACAAGTCACGAGCATCTATTAGAGTATAAATACGACTACAAGGCCTAAAGTATACAAAATAGGACTGATAAATAAAAGGAAGAAATGCGGTGTTGTGACCGCTGGCAGTCACCTCGCTAAACTTCGATAACTTAGCCTCCGATCAGCTCAAAACCTGTTACCGGGAGAACAAATACCTGCATCTGCACGCGAGGTGCAGGGAGTAAAGTGAGTACTCCAACTCAGTGAGTAATAAAGGTAAATAATAACTGAGCAGAAAGAAATCACGTAAGGCAAATCATCATGCTATATAGAAGCAGTATAAAACCCCTTGAGAAAAAGCAGTGAAGCTGTAAAATCTTTAAAAAAACATCTTAGCTCAGTTTAAACCTCCGTTGAAAATGACTTTTTCAACAATTATGCAAATGAATGCAAAATAATTACTGCAGATGAGCACAGAAATTTGCCCCTCGGGCACAACACTCACTTAACAGATAATGCCAGGCAATCGGTTAGATACCCCGTGAAGTAACACAGACAACAGATAATGGCAGACAAATGAAACAAAGTAAACACATAGATCAGTATCATATAGTAACTGCTGCGGCGTGCAGCCCGGTCCATATATTGCTGCGGTGTGCAGCATGATCCATATATTTCGTCGACGGCACTCACTGGGGGTATGCAAACTCCAGGAGGGGGCCCTGACGGCCCAAGCGCAAATATCAAGCCATCTCATGGCATTAAATCCAGGACCTCGGCCTCATATCGGTACCAGTATAATACTATTATGGCGCGCAACCCGATCCCATAGTATCCTCATAATACAGGCCATTGGCCTTACTAAGTCAGATAAAATCATCACAAACCTCTCGGGTATTAGTAAAATAGTAGTTCATAGCCCAAAACATCATTTAGAAATATCATTTAAGTCTCAAAACTGAGTAAAAATGGCTGAGTTGTAAAACGGCGGAAAACATCATGACTGAGTTCAAGTAATAAGTCAAAACAGTGATAATAATCCCCGAAGGGTGCAAATAATTGGCACGAAGCCCAAATATAGCAATCAGCACAAATCATTATGATAACAAGTTTCAGTTAAATACACAGTAAAATCATCAATCGGGACAGATCAAGTCACAATCCCCAATAGTGCTCTACCCCACGCTCGTTATCCGGCGTGCAAGTCACCTCAATATAGCACTACGATGTACAATCCGGAGTTTCAAACCCTCAAAATATCATTTACAACCATTACTCACCTATAACCGGCAAAATCTCAAGCTCGCAATGCCTTTGCCATTCAAATCGGACTCCACGCGCGTCGAATCTATCCAAAATCATAATGAATACATCACAATATGTTATGAGAACAAAGCCCAAGCAAAAATAATCAATAACGGGCACAAATTCCGAAATTACCAAAATCTGAGCCCCGTGCCCACTTCTCGAAACTCAAAAATTATCACATCAACGGGTTCCTTATCCTCCCACGAGTTCATACATATCAAAAGTTCTCAATTCCGACCTCAAATGGTCCTTCAAATCCCAATTTAAAAGTTTAATTTTTCAAGCCCTAGTTCTTCAATTTTAGGCTTAGTTTTCATGAATTTGTAGGTGGATTTCACAATAAAAACGAGTTTTAAGTTCAAAAATCTTACCTCCAATTGATTCCCCTTGAATCCCTCTTTAATCTCCACCAAGAAGCTCTCGAAATGGTCAACCATGGAGGAAAAATGACCCAAAATCCCGAATGAAGTGACTTTAAACATTCTGCCCAGCACTGACCATTACTTAATTCCGATCGCGACCCAAGTCTCGCGATCACGAAGCACTAAATTTCCACCTCTCAAATTAACACTATGCGAATGCGATGATGCTGTTGCAAACGCGAAGCTTTAAATCCCAAAGCTACGCGAACGCAACCCCAAAGATGCGAACGCGAAGAGCAAAATACTGGACCCCCAATTACTTATACACGAATGCAAAATACTGTACGCGAACGCGAAGCACAAGATCAGGGCCCTCCGCGAAGGCGAGACCTCAAACGCGAACGCGAAGGCCAAACTCAGGCCAGCCCATATCCCTTCTACGCGATCGCGAGGGACCTTATGCGTCGCGAAGGCCAAAAATTGACTGCAACTGCTACTGCAATTTCTGCAACTCCTCAACATAGAAATTGGTCTGATTGACCATCCGAAACTCACCCGAGGCCCCCGAGGCCTCAACCAAAGCTACCAACATAACCCATAATATCATTCAAACTTGTTCCAATCATCAAAACACCTCAAACAACATCGAATTACCCAAAACTCATTGAATTCAAGCCTAAGTTTTCTAAAAACTTCCGAAATACACTTTCGATCAAAAGCCCAACTAAAATACGTTCGAATGACCTGAAATTTTGTGCACACATCCCAAATGACATAATAAAGCTACATCAACTCTCGGAATCCATTCCGACCCTCGGATCAAAATCTCACCTACCAACCGGAAGTCGCCGAAATACTAACTTCGCCAATTCAAGCCTAATTCTATATCGGACCTTTAAAACCACTTCTGATCACACTCCTAGTTCACAAATTACCTCCCGAAGCTAACCGAACTATCAGAACTCACATCTGAGCCCTCTAAAACATAAGTCAACGTCTGGTTGACTTTTTCAACTTAAATCTTCTTAAAAGAGACTAAGTGTCTCATTTCTTACCAAATCCACTCCGAACGAAAACCGATCAACTCGACCACATAAATCATGGGTAACGAAGCATAAAAAAGCAGAAATGGAAGAAACAGAGCGGTAATTCATGAGACGACTAGTCGAGTCGTCACAGGCCACCGCGTAGTTGTGTTTGTACAGAGTAGTTCATCTTCTTTCACTCAATAAGCTCTTCGCCTTCCAATCTTCCACTTCCATTCCCCGTCTATGTAATTGAACTGAGTTTAGATGGATTTTGTTATATTAGGTTTTATCGTTTTTGTTATTATCAATGTTAGTCATCTTTATATAGCTGAAGCTATAATGGAGAATCTAAAGAGCCTTTTTTAGCATTGTCCCTAATTTGTCCAATGAATAGTTTCTTTTACCTATTTGTATTGCTTTTAATTCTCTTTTATAACTACTGTTATTTACGTATAAAAGATTAAATTCATATTTTTACATACTTAGATTTTTTTGTTCACTTTTCCTTTGGACTATAAATTTTTGAAGTTGATGAAGGGGTCATTATGTTGTTAATGGATTTACATTACATTGCTTATATTGCTATTATGCTATGCTTTCTTTGTACAGTTATTAGATCAATTTTTTTTTACATGATTATGGGAAGCTGGTGCAAATGTTTTCTTATTCACAATTACAGAATGGCTTGAGCTAAGGGGAACTAACAAAGTTTGATGCAAAAATTCCAAAATTTATTGGACAATATAATTATGGGAGGAGCAAAGGCCATTGTTTGTTTGTTGAGTTTCGATATCGCAAAGACCTTATGTGCTGATCTTTGGAAATGCCCCCTTAATGTGCAGCTTATTGCATTTGCTTTTTGTAGAAAATGACCATAATTATATTTCATACTAGAGTAGTCCAAACCTTCTTAAACATAGACTGGGTTCTGCTTTTTGGTTGATTATATCTTGAGCCATAGATGAGTTGATTTTTCTGTGGGAAAGACTACATACAACTCTCATACGGTTGATGACTTACATATATATATATATATATATATATATATATATATATATATATATATATATATATATATATATATATATATATATATA
>MU719753.1:24145-49516 GCA_026770625.1 Nicotiana glauca
AAATAAAAAATTTGTGTGTATATATATATATATATATATATATATATATATATATATATATATATATATATATATATATATATATATATATATATATGCACACAATTAAGTTATTTCACTAATAAATTTCTAAGACAATTTTAATTGTTCATAGGAACTTAAGTCTTCCATTTGTAAAATAAGTGCTATTCCTTGCTTTCTAGGAAATTAACATTCTGAAAATTTATTTCTGTAAGGGATGAAATTGCTTTGATGGTTTGAGTAAGTCTTTTTATTTCACTAATTACTACTATGGCTGATACGTTGGTACTAGATGATATGGTCAAAATGATATATTGCTCAAATATAAGAAATTGTTCAAGTGGACTAAGAAAGACTATGCCTCTTGCTGAAGCACCTAGAGTTAAATATGATCGTGGTTGGTGCAGGTACTGCCTCTCTTTCTCATGCAAGTCACAAAAAAAAACTTTCTTTATTGTTGGCTAACTGTGATTCACTGGAAATGAATTGTTCAAAACTAACTTAACCAATTTATTGTTCCTTTATTCACTACTCATAGGTCCCTCAAGTTTTTGAAAATAAACTGATTTGGCAAAATGTAAAAATGAAAATTGAGAAAAATAAATTAAGAAACAAACAATAGTACATGATGCTGACACGTTTCCAACTTTTACGGTATTGCTTGCGTTTTCAACTATATTTACTTCTGCCATGCGAGTACAACTCATGAGTTATATATAATTCTTTTCTTTTTATATATATGTATGTCTTCTTTGCTAAATTTTCATAAATTTCTGACACAATAAGCATTCACCTACTATTTCTTTATTGATATCACATGATGTTTTTGCTGAAGTTAAGAATCTCATTGGCCAGGTAAGATTAGTAGAAGGTATATATGTGTTAATTTGGTGAAAAGCTGCACATAATGACTTATGTTTGTGAAGGACTTTTCTAAGAGACTTTCCTTTCAAAAGATTTTGAAACACCCCTGAATAATTAAGAATGTTGATCCGAATGGAGCCTCTTGAAAGTGGCATTTCTGCATGCAGTCCTCTCCTTCAGTCTTTCGACCAATTTGCACCAATTTATTTCCAATGCCGCACAAAATTTGATAGAAGATCCATGGTGGTGAATTCTTGAGATTTTATGCCTCCAGTGCAGGCAGAGGCAGAAGTATCGAGTTTGCAGGAAATGAAGTCAACAAAACTGAATGTTATTTTAAGATATGGGCTGGATTTGGAAGGAATCTGCAGGATGGAATATTTAGTGTTAGAAACACAAATACAGTAGATTTTTCTGTTGAACCTATAAAATCTCGTAAGTGCTTTCAATTGTAACTGACACACCTAGCTGCTTTTTCTTTTTTAACCAAATGGATTTCTTATTGAATCATGTTTTACACTTTAGATTATGATTATAAACTAACTAGGTACCTGCTGTCTGCATCTTTAAAAGGTATTGACACAGATTTTACACACTTGATTTTTTTTAAAAAAATATACTTTCTGTAAAAGAATAATTAGCTCATTTTAAATATATGATGCATTATGGTATATGCAATGGGTAGTGGAGATGCTAAAAAAATAATTATTATGGTTTCTCCACGAAATCAGTAAAATAAGTTATTATAAAATGCTTGGTTTTTCCTATGTATCCTTTCTGTGCCATGCTTTTATCAATTGAGAAGACAGAGAAATTTCTATTAACATCATGGTACAATAATTGACACTATGTCTTAAAGTTTAAATTATCTTTAACAAATGGGGGAGTCAAAAGCACCTTTATATATATCATGTTTACACTCCCATAAGCAAAGCTTTGATATTTTTATTGGTAGACTAAGTATTTTCTATAGGCACTAAAAATAGTTACCTGTTTATTGTGTTATTCTTGTAATACAAGGTTAATAGTAGTAAATGACGGTCATTTTCAAAATCTTACCTCACATGAAAGTAATTCATAAAAGCAGACAGTTCACAGTAGAAGCATATGAAAGATTAAAGTACTATGGACTTTGTTCCTAGCACAACTAAGTTTGCTGATTGGCAAATGCATTTTTAAAAGAATGAGCACATTGCAGTTCTGTGCTAAATCTCAACCTCTAGCTTGTAGATAAAGCATTAATTGTCAACGGTGAAGTGTGATATGATTTATACCTATAAAGTACTTGTGTTCAAACTCAAAAGATGTTTCGAAGCCAAATTTTGCTCTATGTTGTCCTTCACCCATCACTTTGGCAGATGTCTATTGTGTTACTTCACTTCTTTGTTAGAGATATAAGCAGTGATAATTGTTTGTTACATTCATAACTTTTGCAGGTATTTTTTTTTTTGTAAAAACTGCAAAGAAGAAGGCTAAAAGAAGACTAAACAGAGCATAGAAAACGCATGCCAATATGTATCCAGTGTGATACTTTAGCATCTAATAGTATGATGTTGCTATGAATGTAAAGGATGTATCATTTGCCAATCTTTCATCCACGAGAGGATATTTTTGTTCCAAAATAGATGGAAATAACATCCGGCTATTACCATGCAATGTTGTCTATTTTATTGGATACTAATCTTCGTGCATCAATTTTTGTTATTTGCAATTTTATTTCATATCAGAAAAGAGTCAAATATATAATAATAATAATAATAATAATTAAACTTTCAAAAATATTGGGTCTGTGCTGGCACGGGTTATACCCACCTAGTTACAATAGAAATGTACCTCAAATGTTGAAAATGATGTTTAAATACTTTGTTGTTGAGTTACCTTATTTGAAGTAGTTATTTCTTTGAATATCTTGTTGTTGAGTTTTTGTATTGAAGTAATAAAAGTTGTGATCATATTGAGGCAAAGCTATAAATTGTTGAAAATATCATTCTTGTTGAGCTATTCACCTTCGATTGTTATTGTTGAGACTCTTGTACATGTTGTGGTTGATCCATGGGCTATTTATTGTGAAAAATTATTCTTGTTGACTTCTTTGGCAAGTTGTGGTATTAGGCACTTGAGGTATGATCTGTGATATATTGTGATATTGATACACATGCAGTAGTATAAGGATAGAGGTTGATACACATGCAGAGAGATAAGGTGGGCTTGATACGCATGCTCCTTATAGGGGAACTACTTAAAGCCACGCGGAATGATAAGGTGCTTTAAAATGCGGGTAGCTATTTCGGGAAAAATGCTTTTCAAAACTAATGTAAGGCTTCCGCGGTGATATAAGGAAAGATTATGATTTTGATTGTGATGAGACCATGAGGCGATACCTCGGTAGTGATTCTTTTTGCTATGTTTCATTTACATTACTTGTGTTTTGTTTGCATTGTTTCCTTATGTGCTTCATCTATGATGTCTTTATTGCCTTAAATTTTAGTGTAGCTATTCTTGTTGTATTTCTTCATTTTATCATTTTCATTGTTTCCAATATTATACTGTACTATACTTATTTAGTTTCTTATTTATTCTAGTAGGTGTCTTGACTTGACCTTATCACTACTCTCTTGAGGTTAGGCTTGATACTTATTAGGTACTGTTGTGGTGTACTCATACTATATTTTTGCACATCTTTTTGTACAGATCCAGGTACCACTTATTAGTCTAGGCATCCGTGAGTTGAGCTTTGGATCGGAGACTTCATACTCCTATTGTGGATACTGATGTATTAGGGATGCTTTAGTATATTCGTGTAGAGCTTATGACTAGGTCTCACCAGATGTTGGGTGTTATTTTCAGTTATACTATAGGGTCCTCTTTATGATTGTTATTGGTTTAATTGGAAGTTTTATTATTATTTTCGATAATTCTTCATGTATGTTAGGTTACCTAGTCTTAAAGACTAGGTTCTATCACGACATCCTACGGAGGGATGTTGTGATATCAAATCTCATATGCCGTCTAGCATGAGAAAAATACATATCTATGCCTACATGTCAAATATACATGTCAAGTAAATAATTTCACATTGCTATCATCAAGTATACTCTCTCTCAGCACATTCAAGGTGCCTATCTCAAATGCCCTACTTCATCACACACACAATCACTCCGCATTGTACGAGTGTCTGGCTCATAAGCCCCTTACCAAAGCACGTGTATATATCACTATACATGCACACACTACTGGCATGTTAGACTTCGAAGGGGAAGATCTTGCCCAAGTGCTAATCAAAGCTAATGTGGAATGTTGTGGCATGCAACTCGATCCAATATAAATCAATAGCTAATAGGCTTGTTGCATCATGAAACCCGATCCATATAATAATACGTTGCCGCGTGCAATCCGCTCCAAATAACACTCAATAGTCAATGTGGCTTGTTGCGCTGTGCAACCCGATCCAAATATAACTCACAACACGGCTCTACAGCCCAACCAATCAATAACCTTTCAAGTCTTAATGGCTAACAATCTCCCAAAACTCAGCCCAAACAGTATCACATATGGAAAACAATAGCATGCGATGAATTAAACACGTATCACACAGAGACTGACATATAATATGAAAATGAGGAAACATGACTGAGCATATAATTACAGCTAAAGAAAACAGCTCAAATAAGCAAGAATTGCTCCATTATGTCTCAACCAAATCAGCACGTAGTCTAGACATGATTTCTAACATGAATCATAGCTCAAATAATTAGGCAAGTAAAGAAAACACGGATATAATAAAGCATGCCAGTAAAACAAGTCTGGTAATAGTCTAAAATTTGCTCGAATCATGAATACCCCGATGCACACATGCACGCCGGTCACCTAGCATGTGCACTACCCAACCACATTTCATATAATATAGTTCTCGGGGTTAATTACCCTAAAATCCAAGTTTAGATATGTTACTCACCTCGAATAAACCAAAACAAAAATCGAGCAAGCCAAACAATTATCAAGACCCAAATTTCCCACCCTCGGGACCATGCGCCTAACATTTCATTTGTTAGGCAAGACAACGTTAGCTATATCTATTAACTATTATTAACAATTCCAAATTAAATGACAATAATAAAACTAAATAGTCTGAAATAAGGTAATAAACTAATAAGTGACTAAATCCAAATACATATCCCGGAACTGGTGTCACGAATACATGAGCATCTAGGGTACTACAGGTAATGGTCTGAAATAAACATAACCGTCTGAATCAAAATAAATAGCCAAATGATGTAGACGGGGACTTCAGGGATGCGGACGCCGTGCAGCTATACCTCAGATCTCCACTTATAGCTTGATCCGAGCAAATCTACTGAATGCCTCTAAGACCAACTCTGGTATCTACACAATAAGTGTAGAGTGCAGTATAAGTACAACCGACTCATGTACTTTGTAAGTTTTAAGCCTAACCTCAATGAACTAGTAACGAGGCTAAAACGTCACTTACAATAACATGTATGCAATATAATAATAACATAAAAGACAAGAATGAAGAATTTAATTCATAATAACGAACTCAAAATCAAACTACCAGAGAGCACAGAATAACAAGTATAAACTCATCTCACATACCGAGGAAAATCCAACAATCACAAACAAATATAACTTTATACAATCTATTGTGGTGCGCAATCCAATCTCACCATATCATCATTTGTCAATATCATAATCCGTCCTTATTTCGCCATTTCAATTCATTACCTTTCCATTCTCTTTGCGGTATGCAACCCTCTCCCCAAACAAGTTCAATCAACAATAGAAAGTCAACAACCAAAAATTACAAGTTCTACATCAAGAGAGTAAAAGTACGAAGATAATGAAGGATCACATAATACTTAAGAAATCTCAAATAATATCGAATGTCTCAACTCTCTACCGGCTTATTGATAACTACCAATTAACAATTCATACACTTGAATCTACCTTATACAAGGCAACAAATTTTTACAAACTATAAGACAAGCAAGACATGAGATAATTTAATACATAGATAACTAAATGACTAGTAACAATTATGGTATGAAAGTCAAATAAGCATATAGCGATTAAGGCATGTAAAAGGTATAATAACACGTAAAGAAAAAGTTAAATGCAAGCACACAACGGCGCATATATACTCCTTACCTCGCATATACGCATTCCCATACATAATTCACATAATATACAGTTCAAGAATTCCCAATTCCCTCAAATCAAGGTTACACCCAACACTTACCTCACTCTGCAACTCAACCAATCAACCAACCACGACCTTGATTTTTGGACAAGCCTCCAAACCAACCAAATCTAGAAAATTATTGACCAAATGATTCAAAATAAGCTTTAGAAACTACCCACAATTGAAAGAGATTTAATTTAGATTATTTTTTAAAAAGACAACCCCGGGCCCCCTGGTCAAAGTCGAGATTCGAACCAAAACCCTATCATCCATTCACCCTCGAGCCCGGTTATGTGATTTATTTCGAAATCCGACCCCAATTCCATGTCTAAATCTCAATTTTAAAAAAATTCCCAGTTTTACCGAAATGCCTAATTTCAAATATGGAAATCCTATATTTGATGTTGAAATCTCATGAAATATAATGGGTAATTGAAAAGAAATGGATTTAAGACACTTACTAATGAATTTCAGAAGAAAAGTCTCTTGGAAAATTGCCTCTAGGGTGTTTAGGGTTGAGAGATTGTAAGAAATGAGCTAAGTCTCATTTTTTCCCTCTTTTACCCAGCTGCGGATGTCGCAATTCTGATGTCTTATTCAAAATTGCGAACACCAAATTTGTGAGATAAGGGTCACAAATACGAACCTTGTCACAGAAGAGAAAAAGTAGCAAATGCGATATATAGGTCACAAATGCGAACCCAAAACTATCGCAAATGCGATCAAGAACTTCACAAAAGCAAAGCAGTACACCAGTGGTCAGTGATCGCAATTGCGAACACTTCCTTCGCAAATGCGAAGGTCCATAGTTCTCAAAAGCGAACAAATTCTCGCAAATGCGAGTATCACCGAACCCAACCCATGCTCGCAAATGTGAATAATTCTTCACAAAAACGAGGCTCGTAATTGCGAGCCAGACCTCGCAATTGTGGAATCTCAAGAGAGCATCAGAACTGGAATTACACCCGCGGACTTCTCATTAGCAAAACTCATTCGAAACACATCTGAGACTCACCCGAGCCCCTCGGGATCCAAACTAAACATGCACAAAAGTGTAACAACATCATATAAACTTCCTCATTCAATCAAATAATCTACGAATCAATCCTCAAAACGAATGAACTTTCAAAATGAAACACAAGAACATTAGAATCACATTTAAGCGCCCGAATCATGTCAAATAAATTTCGAATTGAACCAAATTTTGCAGACAAGTTTCAAATATCAATACGGAACCATTCCAAGATTTAGCATCAAAATCAATACTCGTTAGCTAAGAAGTCAACTTACGGGCAACTTAGTGATTTCTAACTTTCAAAAATACTAGTTTTCAGCAAAATGAGCCAAAATAAGTTAGGAACTTCCGAATTAAATTTCGGGCATATGCCCATGTCTCAAATCACGATACAAACCCATCGGGACCATCAAAATACTGACCTAGATTCATTTAAACAATATGTTAACAATAGTCAACTCAAGTCATTTTAAAGGCAAAATTTTACATTTTCTTCAATTTTCCACATAATGACTTTTTGGATTGAGACACGAACTGTGAACATAAATTGAGAAATTCTAACAGACATAATCAAGGTCTCGAAACATGAGAATAGGATAAAGCTCAAAATGACCTATCCGTTCATCATATGTCACAACCCTGGCGAACAATGGAGTTAAATTCAGGATCCCAAATAACAGCTAGCCGACAGCCAGGCATCATCATTTTTGCATCATTTATATCATATCTTAACATATTCTGCATTGCAATATATGGATATGTGAGTATTTTGTTTTTGCAGGAACAAACATTGCATCGTGGAACTCCTTCTAAGCAGCAAACCAAGCTACAGCGCTATGAGGGACAACAAACTCATAAGCGAGCCAAGAATACGAGCCCAAACTCAAATACGATTAGTGGAACTCAAATTCTTCAAATCTTTCAAATCAATAACAACTCAAAGTTATCATGAGTACCGAATCTTCCATCTCGAAATATCTTCAGAATACGATACAGGGAAAATTCATATTAGCACCGCATTCTTAAAATATTCACTTAGAAATATATGAGACCTAATTCTTATTAAGCCCGAGGTATGCAAGCAAATCAAAGCGCGAATTCGGTCCTAACTCCCCAAAAATCTTCACGAAATCTTCCTTAACTCTTAATTCTATAACTCATAATCTTTATGTCATTCCTGTAATGTATGCCTAAAAGCGAGGACAAAATTGGCCTTGGTTCAATTTATTTGCCCGAAAACTCTTGTATTGTCTCTGGTCAAAGAGGGCTAGCTG
Source organism: Nicotiana glauca (assembly GCA_026770625.1). Lineage (NCBI taxonomy): Eukaryota > Viridiplantae > Streptophyta > Magnoliopsida > Solanales > Solanaceae > Nicotiana > Nicotiana glauca. The sequence goes on from MU719753.1 coordinate 32,520, forward strand.
TTGACGGCCAATTTTGACCCTCCCTTTTAAAATTAATACTTAATAATTTGTGATGAACGTTTTGAAAATATTTTCAATCAAATATACCTATTTTCATTAAATTAATTAAGAATTAGTAGTTTTGAAATTAATAATTCAGTATTAGTTTTATTATAATGACAAATATATCATACTTATTATTTTAAGATTATTAAATAACTTTTACATACGTCACATGGGCTTTATAATTACTATTCCTTAATTTCTAATTAGTTAGATTACTATGTTAATAATTCGAAATTAGTTTTACAATTTAGAAAATAAAGTATTTTATAAATAGTTAATTACAATAAATAGTAGTATATTTGATGATTATAATTTTACTATATTTAATTGAAAATAATTAAGTTTATTTAATTTAATTTTAAAAGAATTAAAAGGCTAAATGGCTATAATTGTAATGCTTTAATTAAACATAAAGTGGCTACCATTTAAATTAATTTTGGCTCAAATGACCACGCCCAATCCGAATGACCCAGTCCAAACAACCTCTCCAATCCACCCTGGCAGTCCACGCCACTCCCTTTAAACCAATCAGAGCTTGCCATGTCGCCCATCCATTCCCTCACAAAACAAACACATATCATCTTAGTCAGTGTTCCATAACATCAACCGATAAGATTTAATTACATTTTTGGTTTATTTTTAAAGTCTTGTCTTATTTTATCTCCATCGTTGGATCACAAGAATCCAAAAAGCCATCGATTTTTTCCAATTAAATTATTTCTAATTTCTTAATTATCAAAAAAATCGGAGACGTTGATCAAAAAATCCAACGGCTCCCGCTCTATCTCCCAATCTTTACTTAGAGACACCCCAAACCCTACTCATTTCTCTTTTGATCGATCGAATCTCTTAAACCCTCCATGTCCATCAGCCAAGAAACCTTGCACATATCGGTGCAAGGTCACAAACTTGAACCTCACAACACTCAATTTGTGCCCTATGTTGTGAATCCTCCTGTGTATTTTCCATTTTCACTAATAGAATTTGAAATCCCCAAATCTGATCTCTATACCAAAAGAATGAAACTCTGAATCTCCTAATTACTCTTATGATCCATCAAATCGAAGAATGCATGAGGATTTCTCATAACGCCATCATGTTATTTGATATCTAGATATCAAAAGAAGTGACCTCTGGATATTGGAGTCTTAACCGACGAATTTTTCTCATCAGTGGTTGTCACACTTCCTTTTTCACTACACCCGCAAGGACATAAAGGAGTTTTTTCCACTTAAAGGACAATCGGAGCGGAATTTATTAATAAAATTCAGAGTCGCCACTTGGGGTATTAATGGTGTCCCAAGTCACCGGTTGAATCCCGAACCAAGGAAATTATGACTCTGTTAACAGTCTGCGAACCAGAAATCCGAGTAAGGAATTCTGTTAACCCGAGAGAAGGTGTTAGGCATTCCCGGATTCCGTAGTTCTAGCAGGGTCGCTCAACTGTTGTATTTGCTTTTATCTGATTTCAAAACATGTTCTAACTTATGTGCCTTTTATTAGTAACCCGCTTTTATTTTTGTTTTGATAAGAATTGCAACGTCGTGAAAATGCGTCTCGAACCACGTCGCACCAGTGCACCCGTGGTTGTCAACACATTTCGACTCCGTTGAGATTTGGATTTGGATCACATAAATGTGCACACGTATTAAGAAGGTAAAATTATTAAAACATGCCTAAAGTGACTAGCGCATTATTATTTTTGGGGAAAACCGTAAAATTTGCTAAGCGGCCTATCCCAAAGTCTAGGTATTTTAGTATAACATTTATTGAGGGCCCCGCAGTTTATATGTTTTGTTTTGACGAGGCTCGTCTCACTTTATTTTAATGGGTAAACCTAAAGCAACTATGATTTTTTATTTTTATTTGTCTCTAAAAGAAAAAAAAATCCTAATTAATCAAAATTATTATCCTAATACAATTAATTAATAGTTAAACTGAACATGTGTTGGGCTCCAACAGAAGCCCAAAGAGTATGAATTGCAAATCAACATGTAACTGAAATCAGCCCTTCGCGGGCTGTGGCCCAGGTCCAAGCGTGAAGGAAATAAATTCTGAACCTGGGCCCGCGCAGCAGATGGTCTGAGGCCCAAATGCCTGGGAGTGGGCTATTACGTCTTTGACCCTTTAAACCCCCATAGAAACAATTCAATTAAACAAAGTTTGCTGAATTTACTTCAAACTACTCTAGATGTGTCCCAACAGTTGGTAATCAAGGAAAAACGATATTTGTTCACTTACATATTAACGAAGATATGAATTGCTACAGCCCCACAGGTTCAGTTTGAAGTTAAACTAGATTTCAAAGTCAAACACGAATCCAAACGTTTCTAATGACCCCCAGTAGTACACAATAAACAACTAAATGCATATGAAGACCCACGGATATCCTTCATTACACTATCAACACAGGTTCAAACAAATTAAACTATGAACAACTACAGGTCTTTCACGTTTCTAGGAACACATCCCATTAATTTAACAGTCCAACAAATCACACAGTCTGAATTTCATTGAATATAAATCTAATTAAACCACACTATATAGTTATATATCATTGCTATCTAATTAACTAAGGATGCATCATCAATCAAAAAACACTTGAATGCTTTCATTTCATTTTTCAATCTCGAAGTTGCATCATCTGTGAGTTCAAGTATGTACCTGGAGGCGTAAAATAACAAGAGAAAGGAGAGAGTCAGCAATAGCAAAGTATAATCGTAGCCAGAACAGATCCAGAAGTCCAGGGAATGTTTGGAATCACACAAAGCTACCAAATCAACTCGAAACCAACTCAAATAAGCCCAGAATCACTTGAAAACCAACCAGTAAAATTAAAAAAACTCCAGTAAACAAATGATGAACCAGAAAATACAACTCAGTAGCTAGAAATCTGAAACACTCCAATGGAACAGTAGATTTTTTTTTTATTTTTGAAAGTTTTTATTGTTTTTTTTAAATTATTTTTCTTTTAAGAAAGCTAAGATCTAAGAAGAGTTTTGGATCTGAATTTGAATTTCAGATCTGTGGGGCTTGAGGATATTTTTGGGGGGAATATTGAGGCTTCAAAACTTGTGAATGAAGTAAAGGGCATGCCCTTTTATAGGCACAAATGAGGGCAGCCCTCAGATTTTTAGTTTTCAATATTAGTCTTTTTTTAATTTTCATTTTTGCTTACTCCCCTTATAGGCACAAATGAGGGCAGCCCCTTATTCCCTAACTTGCTACTCAAGCTAATACCCTACCACTGCTGAAACCTACACTTGAGCCCTATTCTAAAACATCCTAGTGAATTCTACTCTAATCTTCATCCTACATGTCCAATTCCAATTACCCAAATACCCCTGATTACCCCCTGAAATTACTAACATTTAATAAAATCTATCAGCTATAACCAAACAACTAATCTAAGCCTAATGACTAAATGAACTTAATGAATTAACCCATGACACTTACTGATTAAGCCCACACCGGACTGAATTAAACTAACCAAAACTAACGCATCACATACTAACAAAAATAAGGATCAAACAATACTTAAACAGAATCAATTAACAAAAACAAAATCAAACACATGCCCAGGCAAGATTAATGGCCAAATTGACAAGATGAGGAAAGCAAATTTCAGAATACCATACATGAAGAAATCTAAACAGAACTTGGAAAACATGTAAGCTAATTATTATGTATTAAAAGAAAAGATAATCAGATAAAAAAACATGCCTATACTGAATTCAAAGATAACTAAATCCTAAACTGATTAAACGACAAAAGATATTAGATAAGGAGAAAAATAATGGAAAGAAAAACCAAGACGACGTTACCTGAGGAGCCTAGACCGGACACTGGAATCTCAATTCGAGTCCTGAAATAATATGATCGTTTGTTCTTTGTCAAAACGAATGAAAATGTTATTCCGGATCTCAAATCCAATACGGGACGCAAGGAGTTGGCCAAACTCGAACCCAATGGAAGTTTAGGGTTCTGCTCGTCCGAAAATTTGAAATTCGAGCACATGTGAGGTGATTCGAGAAAAACCAGTTGGAGATTAGGGATGAGGGAGTTGAGGCGGTTCAGATGTGTGAATTTGGAGAATTTTGGACAAAGTGATGTCATGGCCGGAAACCTTCAATCGAAGATTCGACGAGTTCAGGTAAGATTCGAAGGAAAACATTGTGGGGGTTGGAAAGAGGAGTTCATAGGGAGTCTGCGGTATTTTTCTGGTGGCCGTTGGCGTAGATGGTGTTCGCCGCCGGTGGCGGCTCCGGCGAGGCATCGAGACGAATCCGAGGAAGATGAAGGTTGTCTTTAGGGTTTGACTGATTTTCGGATAGTTATATTATATTGTAACTGTTAATAACAACTGTGGGATTGAGGGAGATCAAAGGCAGAGATCGACTGGGTGGGAAACAGGGTCGTTTTGGCGTCTGAGAATGGACCGGGTGGGGGTTAGTTTGGGCCTGTACTGGGTGCTGCCGGTTTGGGCATGGGGTTCACTCTTTTGGGCTTGGACTTTGAGATTAATCAGCCCAAATTTTGTAAGGCAAAACCATTTTAATTAAAAGTCTTCCTTTTACCTCTTTTAATTCCCCTTTTTTGTTTATTTTTTATTTTGTATTTTTGTATTGTTTTTCTAATTTCTATAAAGATGCAAAATTAAAATAAAAATTAAACTAACACTAATTAATGCCTAAATTGTTTTAAAAACTATTTTGTGCGAATTCACAATTAAAACAATTAAAATGCAAAAGTGAACCTTTTTTGATTATTTTCTTCATATTTGTTCTAAAACGAATTAACCCCTAATTAATACTAAAATATAAAATTAATCATAAACAAATGCCAAGTATATTTTTGTATTTTTCATATGAATTAAAATGCACAAATAAAATACGAACAATTATCAGAAAATGACACAAAATCCACAAAAATGCAAAATAATAAAAAAAGAATTATTTTGTTTGAATTTTTGGGAATAATTCATATAAGGCAAAAATCACGTGCTCACAACGCTCATTTCTGATCCTCACATGCCAAGGTAAAACTCCTTCATCGATTTTCCCTTTTTTCTTTCTGATTTGACTCACATCATCAACTCATCATCACCTTCCACTCATAGTATGAATCTGTTGAATCCCTAAGTTATTGAACGACACTATAAATAGGGTTTTCAATTCTCTCACCTAACAATAACCAACAACACCTAACATCTGAAAGAAAATGAATACACAATATAGTATCGTTAAGCAATTTTTAATTGAGGCTAATGTCTCAACTCGATTTATGATTCCTCTCTTTTTTTATTCTGAGTTACTGATTGGAGCCTGACTCTCCGGATGTCTAAATGGTTAAATTAAGCAATTGTTTGGTTTGCTGCCCTAAAAGAGGTCAGTAAAATCTCGACCATACCCTTCTTTTGTTTTTTTGAATTACTACGCATGAAGTTTTATATTATGTTTTACTAAGTGATTTTAGTAATAATGTGTTAATGGTTGACTATTTTGTGTTTTTGTTAATGATATATGGATGTTAAAAGGATTCTGGAATCATGAATTTCCTTAAGTTATTGAAATTAGAACTATGTATTGATCCCAATGAACATCTTATGACTTATACTTACTGATTAGCTCTAAAAACAACTAAAGATTTCTCAAAAAATCCCAATGGCTAGTTTCAGATCTCCCTGATGTTCTAATTAGCACCACTATGATTGCTATACTAACCTGCCTTAGGCATTATTTTCTTTCTTGTAGTGATTCACCTGATAAATTAGACTTAAGTGAATATGAACTTATTTAGTAGTGAAGATAAGAATGTCATCTTAGTTTTGGAATACCAGTTCATGACATTTGAACCTATCTCTTCTTTTGACATTCCTATTTGATTTTGTTAACTCTTAAAAGGTCATTGATTCTTTGATAAACCTCATGATTGTTTGATCACACTATATAAGAATTTGTTTAAGCTAATTAGATTTATGTACCACTCCTATGTGTATTTTGAGATTACCAAACATTTGACCTAAGTTATGAGGTCTGGTTAAGATATATTCATGTTTTGATATTCCATTTGTTGTGCTAAATTACTGACATTAAGTTTCACTATACTTGAAATCCCACACTTGATTTGCCTAACAAGATCCCTAATGTAATCACTGCCCTTTTCTGGAGTTCATGAAGTAACATTGTTAAATTGGATTGTGTCAACACCTTTATAATAGTACGATCCCTTCTAAATGTGTCATGTGGGTGTTCTCTTAGATACCCTGTACTCATCTTGTCCTTCAATATTTCTATTTGCCTTTTATAATCATGTACATGCCTACACTGTTCTTAAAACTTTACTAAGCTTACTTAAATGAACTGGGCCTAACCCGTAAACCTGAGATGAATTTTCTGTTGTCACTATTTGTCTATAATGACATGCTTTATTCTCCAATGAAATTAGTATGAAGCTAAGAGATTTTATAGGGAATTGATCGTTCCATTTGCTTAGAGTGAGACAGGACTTTTAGCCTGGGGCTTTGTTAATACTCTTTATAAAGTTTCAATTGTAGTTGTTAATCTGTATCCCTCTTAATACTTTTTAGAAGTTTATTTAAAGATGTTAATATATATATATCTTTGATAATACTATTTAGAAGTTTCAATAAAAACTATTAACTTGTATGCATGCTAGAAGTTAATACTTAAGTTAAAACCAATCTTTGACTAATCTAATTGAATACTGTCAAAAGAATGTGTATGTATCCAAGGACTTTTATAGGTTTGAATCGTGCATTTACTTTACTCTTAAGACATGTGGTCCAGGTGTTTGGTTTTCTAAAGTAATCTACCAGTGCCTTGTTTCCTATGTATACTTGAAGTGAATATTTTAGCATGCTTAACATGTTATGGTATTCAAAGTGATTCATATGCTTATGTTTAAATTGTGGTTACACTAGTGTGGTTGGTTGTCTTACGATCCTATAGTATTTTGTATTAGCTATTATGAGAGATGCATACTCTTATGGTGTGGTCTCACAATGGTATGGGGATCTACATTGAGTGCCTTATTGGAACCCAAACTTGTAGGGAGGAATGAGTGTGATTATTCGGGGGTATTTGGTAGTAGAGTTTAGTTCTTGGTTGGGTTACTCTCCCTAACACAAGTGCTGCTCTGGGCCTTGAAAGCCTTAGATACTTTGAAATATCAAGGATTCAAAGAGTTCCTTAGCCTTGAATGGAATTCTACCTTTAGCCTCTAATCTATTTACAGTTATTACCCCCTTTAGGTTTAGTGTTTAATGACAACAAAAGGCTTTCATTGTAAATCGCTTTACCATTTGTGACTCCGCACTGGTTTTTCATATTTTGGGATAGACATTGATTGTTGTAACTTGTCTTAGACTCATATTACTTTATATCATATTTAATTATGCACTTTGATTAGCATATCTAATGATTTTCTTTCTTTTCTTGAACATGTATTACAATTGGTCCTACAGAGTTCTCAAAGAACTTACGCCTAAATCCTGCATCTGTGCATCAGGGAGTCTGAACTTTGTTGTTGTTTGTTCTCGCTATTTGCTGGGCATATCTCTTTTAGGCCCAAACCAGATTCCACTACTTCTTCTCTACTACTTTATTTACTCTTATTATTGTTTTACATATGTATATAACACTTACCATGTTTGATCGAATGTTTTACTCTATATCTTTGAATTATATGGATAATCTAGGCAAGCCCTAAAAAACAACAACAATAACAACAATGACGACGATGACGACCTAGTGAAATGCTACAAATGGGGTCTTGAGAGGGTAGTGTGTGCGCAGACCTTACCCCTACTCCGAGGGTATAGAGAGGTTGTTTCTAAAATACACTCGACTCAAGAAGACGAAAATAGGCAATAATCAGTACCATCAATAGAAATCACAGTAAAAATAATAGCATCGCCAGAACCAGAAAATAGATGAAAAGAAAAATAATAACCAGTAGATAAATCTCGGAACTAAGACGAATGAAAGAGTAGTATGAACTTAACATAAACCACTAACAATCTAAGACTAAGTCCTAACAAACTTGCCTTACTCTGGCACAACTATCTACTAACCTACAACATTAATACTCGACCTCCACAACTTCTTGTCTAAGGTCATGTCCTCGATAATTTGAAGTTACGCCATGTCCTGCCTGATCACCTCTCCCCAATACTTCTTAGGCCGCCCTATACCTCTCCTCGTACCCACCAAATTCAGCCGCTCACACCTCCTCACTAGTGCATCTGGGCTTCTCCTTGCTCGAATCATTAGAGTCTTGCTTCCCCCAGCATGTAATCCATGGGGTCATGCCCACCTTCTCCCGAATATCTTCATTCCCAATCTTATCCATCTTAGTGTGACCACACATCTACCTTAACATCCTCATTTCATCTACTTTCATCTTCTGGATATGTGACTTCTTAACTGGCTAACACTTCACCATACAATATGGCCGGTCTAACCACCGCTCTATAAAATTTACCTTTGAGTATCAGTGATACTTTTTTGTCACACAAGAATGCAGACGCTAGCCTCCACTTCATCCACCCCATCTCTATATAGTGTGTGACATCCTCGTTGATCTCCTCATCCCTGTGTATAACCAACACAAGGCACTTGAAACTGCCCCTCTTGGAGATGACCTATGATTCGAGCCTTATGTCGAATCCCGCTTACATCGTCTCGATGCTGAACTTGCACTCTAGATACTCCATCTTATTCCTACTCAACTTGAACCCTTAGACTCAAGGCCATGTCTCCAAACCTCTAACCTCTCGTTGACTTGGCCTCGCATCTCATCAATTAGCACTATGTCATCAGCAAATAACATACACCATGGCACCTCCTCTTGAATATGGTGTGCCAGTGCATCCATCACTAGGGCAAATAGGAATGGGCTAAGCGCAGACCCTAGGTGTAACCCCATAACAATCAAAAAATTCTCTAAGTTGCCTACCATTGTCCTAACCCGAGTCTTAGATCCATCATACATGTTCTTAATCACCCTAATGTATGTAACCAACACACCTTTTACCTCCAGGCATCTCCAAAGAACCTCTCTAGGAACCTTGTCATACATTTTCTCTAGATCAATAAGCACCATGTGTAGATCCTTCTTCTTATTCATGTATTGTTCTACCAACCTCCTAATAAAGTGGATAGCTTCCATGATAGAATGTCTCGGCATAAACCCGAACGGGTTGTCTGAAATAGACATTGCCCTCCTCATCTTCACTTCTACCACCCTCTCCCAAACTTTCATGGTATGACTCAGTAACTTGATACCCCTATAGTTTTTACAAATCTACATATCACCTTTGTTCTTGTACAAAGAAACCACTATACTCCACCTTCACTCCTCTAGCATCCTCTTGTCCTAAAAATAACATTAAATAGCCCAATCAGCCACTCCAAGCCTTCTAAACCCATACACCTCCAAATTTAACTAGAATCTCGTATGACTCGATAGCTTTGCCCCTACTCATCTTATGCATAGCCTCCACGACCTCCCCAACCTTGATGTGTCTACAATACCTAAAGTCATGGTGCAAGCCCTAAAAACATAGGATTAAAAGAAATATTAGACCTAGTAGTAGATAATCCCGATTTATTAATCTCTCATGTTTTTACTAATTTATAAATACTTTGGAACAAAAACGACTTTAGCAATGGACGACAGTCTCCCTTTTCAAAAACCGGGAGTGGAATCTGAAATGTCTTCTAAATCGCATTTTTTCTACAAAAATAAAACGAGTTTCGCTTACTAGTTAAAGGGCTTCCAACGATATTCAAAGTAAAAAATGAGATTTTAAAACCAAGATATATCTTAGACCCATTTCCTTAAAATACCCTTATATTACTAGAGTGACATAAATAGCCATATTCATTTAAAGACAAAGTATTCTATAACCTAACCATATCTCACAAGGTTTTATAAATCAAACATCATATACTTCAAAACTCTTTTAATCATATAAATGCAAACATTTTCTTAAAAGCTTTTGATAAACCTATATCCCTTTTTAAAACTCTGTGAACATTACTAAGTGCTAAATTCTAAACAAGATAGATATGCCATATTTTTAGCACTAGTTAAGCAGAGTTTAGACAACTAATCCCTTAAATCTAGTCTAAGTCATATAGAGCTACCTCGGGAAAAATTTTAAGGGTTGCTTAATACCTCCACCTTAGAAGACCAAGAACCCTTACCCAAAATCTCACTGATTAGCATACTACTAGAGAAATGACCATAGTAATTAAGTAGGTACCCTAGAATACCTTTAAATATAAGGTGGCGACTGTCCTTTATCATCAACGAGGAAATCATCAATTGTATCTTGTTTTGGCTCGTGAAAAATAGGGTGCAACACTACTAACAAGAAGGTACTAGAATAGAAAAATATTTTTGAAAAAATCTTAGAGCTACCAAAACCTTACAATTTAGGATTCATTAGAATGAAGGAAAGTCTTACACTAACCCATGCCAAGAAAGAAGGTTGCCCCACATACCTGGTTGAAGATCTAACTACACTTCTATGATGGTTAACTTTGCCTTTAATGACCCTTCAGAATCAATGCCATCAAATGATAGATGTTACAACAACTATTCCATGCTTCTTCAAGCTAATTCCTAATAGAATCGTCTTCTAATTCAGTTTAGGCTATTTTGAAACTTCAAAGGAGACGTGAGAGCGTTTTTGGAAAGTTATGGTGAGTGGAACTCCTAGAATGAGAGAGAATGAGCCTTATTGACTTTATATATGTATATCAAACATTGGAAATTTGGCCGCTCCACATGCAAAATGCTCCCCCACCCCCCTGATAGCAGTGTCCGGTGAGACATTTGACGCAAACCCACTAAAATGTGTGACCACCTTCTGACCTTTAATGTTTCAGTAACTGATTAGCCATACTAGAACCCATACTTACCAAGCTCTACTTAGGTGTAGGGTATAACATTATCCCGCCTTTGGAACATTCATCCTTAAATGTTAAATTGCAGCCCCTTATGGTAGCCTTCGTGTTGCCTCCCGAGGTGGGGAATAGATGGGGATACCTAGGCTTCATGTTTTCCTCAGCTTCCCTAGTCATTTTTTCTTTACTATCGTTCCTCCAAATTACTTTGACTGGATCTAATTCTTTAGTTATTAGCTTACGGGCTTGACAATCTAGGTTGGCCACCGAAATTTTTTCGTAAGATAGGTCTCCTGTAACTTGGGTATCCTCGATACGGGTAACTCAGGATGGAACACTCAAGCACTTTCAGAGCATATACACATGGAATACCGGATGCACTACTTCAAATTATGGGGCAACTCAAGCTTATATGCCACTTGACCGACCTTTTGTATGATTCGATATGGTCCGACATACCAAGGGCCTTGTTTGCATCCTTTGCCAAATCTCATCACGCCCTTCATAAGTGACACCTTCAAGAACACCCAGTCTCCTACAATGAACTCTAAATATCTCTGCTGGTTATCCGAGTAGGATTTCTACCTGCTTTGGGCGGACAACAGTCGGCTTCGAATTAGCTTCACTTTTTCCGCAGCCTGTTGTACCAACACCGACCCCAATAATTTTGTTTCCACCACTTTGAACTAGCTGATAGGATATCTACAATTTCATCCATATAGAGCCTCATATGGTGATATTTAAATACTAGCATGGTAGTTGTTGTTGTACGTGAATTCTATGAGTGGTAAATGGTCCTCCTAACTTTCTTTGAAGTTCAGAACATAGGCTTATAACATGTCCTCGAGTGTTTGAATAGTTCGTTCAGCCTGACCATCGGTTTCTGAATAAAAAGTTATAATAAGGTTGATCTTTGTACCCAATCCTTTTTGGAATGACCTCTATAAGTTAGCCATAAATTGAGCACCTCTATTCGATATGATAGAAATCAGAATGCCTTGGAGTCGAACTATCTCCTTAATGTATAGCTTTGCATAATCTTCAACTGAGAATGTGGTATTAACTGGCAGAAAGTGAGCTGAATTGGTGAGTCGGTCCATGATGACCTATATGGAACAAACCCCCGATATGATCGTGGTAATCCAATAACAAAATCCATGTTGATCACTTTCCATTTCCAGGTTGGAATTTCCACATGTTGAGCAACCTTCTCGGTTTCTGGTGTTCAATCTTGACTTGCTGGCAGTTTGGACACCAAGCGACATATTTAGCAATGTATCTCTTCATGTCATTCCACCAGTATAGTTGTCGAAGATCGTGGTACATATTGGTTGACTTTGGATGAACAGAATATCGGGACCAATGAATCTTTGCCATGATTTGACCTCAAAATCGTCTGACGTCGGTCACACATAATCGGTCATTATATCTAAGGACTCCATCCTTGGATAGCTCGAACACTTGCTTCCATTGAAAGGGAATTCTCTCTCTTATTATCACCAAAGTTGGATCGTCAATTGTTGTGCTTTCACTTTGGATACTAGTGAGGATTAGGCAGCACGAATTGTGTCTCCTCTGCTACCGGTATCTTGTAGTCGTATACTTAAGTTAACCAATCGGTACAAGTCTTTATTCATCTCCAACTTGTGCCCGTCCACATGTCGCAAGCTGCTTATAGATTTCCGACTTAATGCATCAGCCACAACATTTGCCTTTCCGGGGTGGTACAAAATAAAGATATCACAATCCTTTAACAATTCAAGCCATCTCTGTTGTCTCATATCTAGTTCTTTTTTGCTTGAATATATACTAAAAGATTTTGTGATAAGTGAATATGTCAACATGAACTCCGTACAAGTAATGGTGCCATATCTTCAAGGCAAATATGACAGCTGCCAGCTCCAAGTCATGAGTCGGGTAATTCTGCTCATGTTTTCTTAGTTGCCTCAAAGCATAAGCAACAACTTTCTCATGTTACATTAGAAAACTGGCCAATCCCACTCGAGATGCATCACAATATATAATGTACCCCTCGGGTCCTTCAGGAAGCATTTTTTTTGCCCGAGGTTAACCTGTCAACTCTTGGAAGATCTTTTTACAACCATCGGTCCACCAGAATTTAGCTGCCTTGTGCATCAACTTCGTCAATGGAGCAACTATAGATGAAAATTTCTCCCACAAACCTTCAATAATAACCATCTAAGCCGAAGAAGTTGCGTACTTCGGTAGGAGTTGTGGGCCTTGGCCAATTTTGACCTCTTCAATATTTTGTCTATCAACTTTGATACCCTTACCTGATACTATATGGCCGAGGAAATCCACTAAGTTCAGCCAGAACTCGCACTTGGAAAATTTGTCATACAACCTATTAACTCGGAGTGTGCATAGGAACTCTCACAAATGCTCTATGTATTTTGCCTCCGATCGAGAGTACACCAAAATATCATTAGTGAACACGATCAAAAGATATCTAAGAATTGCCTAAATACTTGATTCATTAGATCCATGAAGGTTGTTGGTCCGTTAGTTAGGTTAAATGACATGACAAGAAACTCATATTAGTCATATCGGTTCTGAAAGGCTATCTTCTGAACATCTTCTTCTTTGATCCTTAATTGATGATGCTCAGATCTTAGATTGATTTTTGAAAAACACTAAGAAACTTGCAACTGATCAAACAAATTATCGATCCTTGGAAGTGGATATTTGTTCTTGATGTTTACTTTATTCAGTTGTCGGTAATCACTACACACTCTTGATGATCTATCTTTCTTGAAAATAAATAGCATTGGGGATCCTCACTGGGAAGTACTGGGTCGAATAAAGGCCTTATGAAGAAGGTTCTTTAGCTAATCTTTCAATTCCCTCAACTCAACATGATCCATTATGTATGGGGGAATTGATATTGGTTGCGTATCAGATGGCACACCGATAGCAAACTCAATCTCCCTCTCAGGTGGAATACCTGGGAACTCGTCAGGGAACACCTTAGGAAATTTGTTTGCACCCGGAACTGACTGGAGGGTATGAGGCTTTGACTCCACATTTTAACTCGCACCAAATGGTATAAACATATTTTCGTGATCATATTTTGAGCCTTAAGGTAAGAAATAAACTTCCTTTTTGGCGCTGCAACATCGCCCTTTCCATTCAATAATAGGTTCTCTCGGAAAGTTAAAGCGAACAACTTTATTCCAACAATCCACTGTATCATAACAAGAGGCTAGCTAATCTATGCTCATAATAACATCAAATTCCACTATTTCTAAATCATTCAAATTAGCCATGGTATGGCAATTCGTAAAGCATCATATCGAAACCCCTATATAATCGCCTAACTATCATGGACTCACCCACTAGCGTAGACACTTCGAATAGTTGACATTAAAATTCAAGTTCCTTACCACATTTACTAGCAACGAATAGGGAAATGTACGACAAGGTGGAACCTGGATCTATCAAAGCATACATATTAAGGGAGAATATGGATAGTATACCTGTGACCACGTCTAGTGATGACTCTAACTTCTGACGACTTGACAATGCATAGATGTGATTTTGTTGTTTCCCACCTAGGCCAAACATTGTACCTCTACCCCTACCCCTTCTCATTAGCGATTTCATACCTTGATCACGAGGGTATGTTATCGATGAAAATTTTGCTGCTGATCCCATTGGGGATATAATATCTCCCACATTTCTCACTGGTGCAATACGCATGATATGACCGAGCTACCCACAATAATAGCACAAATCTAAACCCTGGTGGCAATGCCCAAAATGATTCCTACCACAATGGCCACAATGAGGCACCGAGGGTCTTATCTTACTTGGGACCCCGACTGGAGTAGGTGATCCGATCATGGTGCTAACTCTGCAACTGTAATGTTATACTTGTCACCGAATGAGATGGATGTCAGTGAAATAGGGGTCTAAACTTACCTCGTGACTCTCACATATGTCCTATAGACCAGGCTCATTAATGTTGGCCCCGATCGTGCTCTCGGGTAGCTCGTTGTTTCCTTTTTCAATTCTCTAAGATCTGCACATAGGCTTTTATACGAGAAATAGCCAAGTTCAGACTCAAATAATCAGTGGTGCATTCATTGATCGATGTGATACAAGACCACCTACAAATCGATATACTTTATCGCTCATCTCCATTACAATCAAAGGAGAATACTTGGCTAAGGAGTTTAATTACATATACTCTCGAACACGCATGTTACCTTCTCCAACCTAAGAATCTATCTTGTTTAGCTCGGCAGAGCTCGATGGGTAAATACTGCTGCAGAAAGGCTTCAAAAAACTCCTTCCACCCTACGAGTGAGGCAAGAGGTCCCCTAGATCGATCCCATATTTTATCCAAATCACAGCAATATCATGTAAGTTGTATAAGGAAAAATCTACAGACTCCGCATCAGTGGCATGCATAACTCACAGGGTCCGCTGCATCTGATTTAGAAAATTCTAGGGATCTTCATTTGGATTTGTTACTGTGAATACTAGGGGTGTCCAAATTTATGAAATCCCAAACTCTTGTTCTAACTGATCTATCTGTGTCGGCAGGGGCTTGTCATTGGGCCTCAGAGGCTACTAATTGAGACAACAATTGTACTGCACTTCTCATATCTAAATCCTGCTCGGGAATAACTGGTGGAGGAATAAAGGGTACATTAGTTCCTCTATGTTGTTCCGGGGGTGGTGGTGTCGTCTTTGCAACCTGAGTTCTGATCTCATCATGGGGTCCATGTTGACCTACCTGGGCTGGCGGCACCTAGCTGGTACCTTCCTCTGCATCTTCATTTAGTCCTTGAACTAGTGCTTTACATCTCGTGGTAGGCATTGCTATAAACATAAACAAGATAGAGATTAGACATGAATTCTTATGAATCAGCTCTATTGCATGATCTAGATCAGAATGAAGGGTACTCACCATAGATATCCTGTAACTATGAGCACGTGATTTTTACCCTACATATGAGTTATTCCCATAAAATTCAAAATAAATAATTTTTTCTTATTTTTACAATTTGTGTGAATTTTGTGTTGATTGTTTGCATGTTATTTGCGCATGTTAAATCAAATAAAATACCAAAATATGCATCTTTTATTCAGGAAATTAATTTCGCATTTAGTAGGTATTAATTCATTTTAGGACGATTTTAAGAAAAACCAAAATATAGCATTTTGTGATTTTAATTGAGAAATTATCATTAAAAAAAAAGTTAATTAGTTTAACAATTGTAATAAAATCAAAATATATATAAAATCAAAAATATATAATATAGAAAATACAAAGAAAAATAAAATATAAAAATAATAATACAAAAGTACAATACAAAATACAAAAGAAATAATGGTAAAAATAAAAAAAATGAGAAGATACAAAAGAAGAAATAACTAATTCCTCAATTGCTAGGCCCAAACGGAAATAATCCTAAGCCCAAACGCCCCAAGCCCAACTAATTGGCAACCCAATACGGTCCTTAACCCACTGTGAAACGACGTCGTCTTAGGGACGTTAAATCTCAGACGTTAAAATGTTAATCCAATGGCTAATAAAATAAGAAGCAATTATTGATAAACATTACACATAAAACATTTAACCCTAAAAATATTAGAAACCAGTCGTCTCTATCACCCTGTATATCTCTCCACAGACCACCCGTAACGTCGCCGCCGGAATTTGCCCACGGCTGCGGCCGGTATCCTTTTTCGATAAAACTAACACCAAATAACTCCTCCTCATCTCCCCATCCTAGACCCACCCCTATTTTTCTTCAAAGATCAGCCAAACACCTCAAATTTTGCAAACCCTAGGCGCCGCCACCACCACCTACGGCAGCGCCGCCACCCCAAAGCTTCCAAAATTCATACCCCAAGTTTTTTTCATCTTTCTCATGCCATAGCTATATTCTTTTCCCCTCAAATCATTATCAACCGTGTCGAATATGCGTGTCCGGATATTATACTATTTTTCTCAAGAAGGATGAGGAAAGAAGAAGAAAAAAG
>MU719754.1:10304-33893 GCA_026770625.1 Nicotiana glauca
AAAAAAAAAAAAATCCTAATGCATATGCATATTTTGTATTTTTAATATGAGTTATTATGCAACCAATTAATACGAAAAAATGCAACAAAATTCCTAATAATTGTAAAATTAATTAATTTGAAACTTTTGGAATATATTGCTTAAGGCAAAAATCACGTGCTCACAGAAGCTGTGCTAGAGTTCAAGTTAATAGACGTCCCAGTTCAAGCCTTAACGATATGTGGACCACACAATTATTTTGCAGCCGCAAAAGTCAGCCATGCGACCGCACTCAGATTTGTGCGATCCGCGAAAAGGGCCTGTGCGGTTGCACTCAGTTTTGTGCGGACCGCAGAACAAGTGACACGCGGCCGCAGTCCAAAATTATGCAGCCACGGACCAAGATCCTGCCAAGACTGAAGAAGAAGTGCGAATGGCACATGGAATTTTACGGTCGCAGAACCTCTAAAAGCACATTTTTGTCCAAAAATTCTAACTTTGTATAAATAGATTTCTTTCATGAAATTAGGTCAAGTTTTGAATATCTGAACATCTGTGACCATTTTTGTTTACTGTTTTAGGCAGCTTTAGCTTACCTTAGTGATTAAACATTAGATTTTTGCCTTCTATCTTTGAATATGAGTTTAATTATCATTTCTTCTATTCCAAGCATGAGTAGCTAAAATTGTAACTAGGGCTGTAACCCAACCCTAGTGTGTGAATCTAATGGGTATTTAACTAATGGCTTGTTTATGGTTGGGTGTTGATTATCTAAACTTGTTCTTTCTTTTTGTTGTACAATTAATGCTTGCAAACATTAGTTCATGCCTATTTGACTATGTCTCAACTTGAGAGAGAGAAACTTAATCTATGAAAACTTGGCTAACAATTATTTGTAATGAATTCAAGAGATTGATAGTCCCAATTAAAGTGTTGAACCTAGAGATAGTAAAACCCGACTTGAGCAATTTATCAACTGATTTTGTGTAGTACCCATTTGGACTTGAGAAAGCCAAATTGGGCAAAATTACTCTCTTATCAAGAGGTAGTGGAAAATTGAGAGTTGATAGCTATATTATAGCCCCAAGTCTTTTTACAATATTTGAAAACCAACCAAAAACAATATTTCCTAGTTTCATATTTTTAGAATTGTAATCTTTAGCATAATTTTAGAAGTAAAACACAACCATATTTGTGGAAGTGCAATTTAGATACCTCACATGCTTAGTCCATATATATACCACTAATCCTAATCTCGTAGCTCCTAGTGGAATTCGACCCCGACTCAGTTGGGTATTACTATTGCTATAGATCGTTTCACCACCTCGAATAGAGGATGTGACTTGGATGACATCAGTGACTACTGCAATTTTGGATTTTTTTTGACAATGGCCAACTCCTAACTCAGATCAATTCAACAAATATTTCACTAATTGCAACGGTGGAAAACCCTCAGCTCGCCTACCAGTTTAGACCAATATCATGCTGTAATAATCTAAAAATTCATGTCAAAGGTAATCAGTAAGAGACTCAAGGAAGCATTTTCTGCTGACAACCAGGCTGCATTCATTGAAGGGAGATCTCTCATACACAAAATATTAGTATGCCATGATTTGTTGAAACACTATAATAGGAAAACTACACCTAGGAGTTTAAAGAAAATTGATCTTAAGAAGGCGTATAATATGGTTAGTTAGGTTTTTTAGAAGAGATACTCAGAGGTTATAGATTTCTTATACCATTTTTAATTCTCATTATGGTATGTGTAACCTCAAATGGAGAAGGCTATGAATATTTTGAAGGAAAGAGAGGGCTCAGACAAGGAGATCCTATGTCTCCTCATCTCTTTGTGTTGGTTATGTAATATATGTCAAGAGTTCTGAAAAAAATGGGTGACCTACCAGACTTTCAATATCATCCTATGTTCAAAAGCACTAAGCTTAACTCATCTTGTTTTTCCACATGACTTAATGTTGTTCTGTAAAGGCAATATAAAGTCTATACACAAAATTATGGAAACTATCAATTACTTTAGTAATGTCTCAGGTTTAGTGGCCAACCTGGACAAATCACACATAATTTTAGCTGGGATAGAAGAGGATTGTAAAAAGAAAATCTTGGATACTACTAGGTTTTATCTTGGCTCATTACCTATGAGGCACCTTGCACTCCCCCCAACTTCAAAGAAGTGGAGCAAAGTAGAATGTCCAGCTAGTGTAGAAGATCACAATGAGGATCAACTCTGGATACTCAAAGCAACTTTCCTATCCTGGTAGATTGCAGGTCATCAATGTTGTGTTTTTTTATGTATAACCTTTAGGGAGCTATTTTTATACGCCCTCAAAGTATGGCTAATGCAATAGATAGGAAGTGCATGGATTACTTATGAGGCAGCACTGAAGAGAATAGAAAATGTCTTTGTTTGCTTGAGAAAAAGTGTGTCAACCAAAGAAATTTGGAGGACTTAATATCAAAGGATGCAAGCAATGGAATGTGGCCGCTATAGGTAAGCTATTATGGCAATTGGTGAAAAAAAAGGACATGTTATGGGACAAATGGGTACATGGTATATATATGAAGACTTGCAAGGACATATGGACTCATAAGCCACCTATGGATTATAGTTGGTATTGGAAGAAGTTGAATGAACTAAACGAAAAAAATGGCACAGTGGTACACAGGCAACATTTATGAGCTAACAAGTACTGGCGTTTACTCTATTTCATGCAGCTACATTGCTATGGCTAATTTGAGTACAAGGTTGCGAGAGGCCGAGCTGATTTGGAGTGGACTTATGCTGCCAAGGCAACGTGTTATGTTGTAGTTAGCAAATAAAAAAAAAATTGCTAACTAAGGAGAGATTGATGAAGTTGCATATACCTATCTCACGAGCTACTGCATGTTGTTTATGCGGGCTGGATGTTCTTGAGATGTACATGCACTTATCTGCAAAGTGTCAATGAATTACCAACTTAAAAGGTGATCTAGTTACTTGGTCTGGTATCAGTATCCCTACAAAGAATGTATCTGAAACGTTATAATGGATAAGAGGAAGGCATTAGAGACAATTTCGAAAAAAAAGTTGCAGCAGCTAGTCTTGGTGTTATGATCTACTACACCGAGCAAGCCAGGGATTGGAGGATCTTTAGACAAATTTGCTTAACCACGGAGTTCTGTGGTAGTAAGATTAAGAAGCAACTACAGGCTAGGATCAGCACATGAGCAGGCTCAAGAAAGGCAAGAAACTGTCAAATGTTAATTAGTCGATTTTGTAGTTAGAGCAAGTGTAAAGTAGTCTTTTTGTGTTTTGTTTTCCTTTCTTCTTGGGGTCTAGTATTGCTGTTTGGACGTATAATAGATGCCTTTAGTGTGTACAAATTGTGAGCACGTGATTTTTGCCCTAAGTGAATTATTCCCAAAATTCAAACAAAATCATTTTTTCTTTCATTATTTTACATTTTTGTGAATTTTGTGTTATTTTCTGTTAATTGTTTGCATTTTTATTTTTGCATGTTAATTCATAAGAAAAGTACAAAAAATACTTGGTATTTGCATTCAAGGTTTAATTCTAGGATTAATTAGTAGTTAAAATTGCTTAAAAATAGAGAAAGTAACAAAAATGGTCATTCTTGGAATTATAGTTTTAATTTGTCTTAGCTTGCATTTAAATTAGGAATTATTATAATTAGAAATTAGAAAATATAATTTTTAGAGTCAATTTGGTTTTAGCAAAATAAAAAATATATAAAATATACAAAATGAAAACAAAAGAAAGAATAAAAGAAAACAATTGAAGAAAAGGTTGTTGGGTCATTTTAAATAATTTTGCCCAGGCCCAAACATTACCCCACGCCCAGGCCCAAATATTACCCCACCTGGTCCAGCCTCCTCAGAGCCAAAACGACGTCGTTTTGGCGCCCCTCAAATCTCAACCATCCATTCCCTATGATCCAATGGTCCCCATTGATCCCCCATTTTAATAAAAATGCCTGAAAATCCCCTCTAACCCTAGACCACACCCCGTCCTCCTCGTACACCCCTCATGTAACGCCGCTGGCCGGAAATCGCCGGCGGCGGCGGCGAAGCTCCATTCCCTTCCAAATTTACACCCTATAATCTTTGTCTCATCACCTTTTCGTTTCCAAGGTTAATTTATCCCAAAACTCAGTCAATCTCTTCGAATATTAAATTCAAAAATCCGCCAAAACCCTATCGTCTCAAAACTTTGCCAAATTCACACCACACCCTCTCCTGATTCCCTTCTTCTTGAATCCCTCATTAGTTTCCGTCAAACACCAACAGAACTGCTCGAATATCAAACGAAGAGAAGGCAGAACTTTAAGAAGTTCGAGTTTGCTCAATTTTTGCCAAGTCCCTGAGTTCAATGTTGGATTCGAGTCACGAAATAATGTGTTCGTTTGTTCTTTGATAAGAACAAACGATTCCGTTACTCCGAGGCTCGAATCGAGTTCTCCAGTCTCCGTTCCAGGGTATGTAGGTAAGGTCTTTTGGTCTTGCTTCATCACTTGACTCTTGTTAATCGTTATTTCTGCCAATTAATCGGTTTAGGACTTTGTTTTACTTTTTCTTCATTTTTTATCAGTTTGTTTTAACTGGTGTTTAATTAGATTAGTTCGTTGTTTGTTATTCATTATTTTGGTTCATATTGGGTATTGGTTCGTCGATTCAACTGTGCTCGATTTGGAATTAAGCATATCATGACTAGTTAAAAGCATTTTTTCTGTTTAGTGATCGGTTAAGTTTTCCATATACAGTTATAGTCGAATAAGCTTGATTCTATGTTTTAGTTAATTAGTCATAGCCATCGGATTTAGGTTCATATCAGTTTAATTTGATCATATAGGGGGTTTTGTTTGATTGATTTTAGTTTTTGTTTGTTTAAATCTAGTTAAATGGGCTGTTTGGTTATGGTTGTAGTAGGTTAGTAATTTAGATTCAAATTCAATGGTAATATAGGATTTAGATAGAAAGAATCTTGGTGGCAACTAGTGGAAACTTCTGCTGGATAGGGTTCAAGATAGAATTTTAGGAAGTTAGTATACTTACTTGAGTAACAAGTCAGTAAATTGGGGACTATTAAACAAAATCTAAAATAAAAGAGGGGCAAAAAAGTGTGAACAAGAGCTAGAAACTTCCCCTTTAAGTTTGCCTATAAAAGACATGCCTCTTGGCCTTAATGAAGAAGAAGTTTTGGCCACCAAAAATTCCCCTCAAAACCTCTCTAAGTTTGCACAGATCTGGAGCTATTCAATTAGCCTTCAGTGTGGATTTTGAATTTCAAAATTTTTGAAAATTTCAAAAACCAAACAAAAAAACAAAAATATGACAAAAATACAAAAATAGTGCCGTTCCATTGAATTGACAAGTTAATTTCGAGTTTCTGGTAGTTGCAATACATCTTCCAGTTTGAGTTTTGATCATTGGTTGTTTTCTGAAAACCCTGGGTAACTGTCGAGTGGATTCTGGTAGTATCAAGCCGAAACTTGTCTATTTTCACTGGTTTTCTCTTCTGTTGGACTGCTGGTTTGTTCCTGGGTGTTTGAGAAGTCAGTTTGATTCAAAAGTGCTCTGGTTGTTGCTGTGTTGATTAGTTCATTGCTGGTTTTCTAAAAAATATTCCTGAATCTGTTGGTTGAAATCATTTCTGGACTGTTGGTTTATTTTCTGAGCTGTTCTAAGCATCAGTGTGCTGCTGCCTACTGCCCTATTGCTGACTTCTCCTTCTCTTATTTCATCTCCAATCCAGGTACATGTGATTAGCCCTCAAGTATGTAGAAATGAAGTAAATCTGCTATTTGAAGTTGATTTCTGAGATTCATCTGTTTTTGTTTGATTTTAATGTGTAAACAGTTAGATTACTTGATATTGCATGTCATTTATGTATTAGACTGATCCTGGGTTGTATAAGTTGGACTGATGAACCGTGAAGCATGACTTTGTTCACCTGAATTACTAAGTGTGCGTTTGTGCATCCAATTACTTGATTGATTTCCTGAGTTTCAATAATTTGTCCAAAGTATTTGATGTTAATTAGATAACAAGAGTAATTCGTGTGGCGTGATTGTTGAGCAGGATAATTTGAATAGTTTTAGGCATTAAAATAATAGGATAAAAGTGGTAATCAAATGGTTCAAATGACTGCAGGTTCATAACTATAAAATCAGTTTTGGCTTAGTTGAAATGGAATCAGAAATGGAATTAGGACTATAGGCAGTGTATGTTGAATATGAAGTCTGGAGTCGATTGTTCCCTAAGGTGTAGTTTCAGCTAAAAGCCTTGGAATTAAATTTCCTTATTAGTAATAAATGCAACAATTCAATTGAGTTACGCTGTTACTCAACAAATTTCATTGAGCTTTGGCACAAGGCCTGGACTGCTTAGGCCGTGAAAACTCAACTGGCAGGCCCAGTAATTTGCCGTTGGACACAGAAGCTGCTACGGGCCCAGGCTGCCCCAATTTATGAATAATGAAGCCTGGGCCTTTGCTGAAGGTTATTCGCCCAGCTTTGGGGCCTATTTTGAAACCATTTTGGGATCTTGCAAATATGCCGAGTAATTAGGATTTTTCTTATTCTTAGAGACAAATAAATATAGAAAATCATAGCTTACTTTAGAAAATATCTGTTAAATAAAAAACGAGATGAGCCTCGCTAAACAAAACGAGCAAATTGCAGGGCCCTCGATAAATGTTTATACAAAATACTTAGACTTCGGGATGAGCTGTTTAGCAAATTTCATGGTTTCCCCAAAATAATAACACATAGTCACTTTAAGCGTATTTTTTAATAATCTTACCTTCTTAAATACGGGTGCACATTGATGTGACATAAATCCAAATCTCAACGGAGTCGAAATGTGTTGACAACCACGGGTGCACTGGTGCAATGTGGTTCGAGACGCATTTTCACAACGTTGCAATTCTTATTAAAACAAAAAATAAAAGCAGATTCTTAATAAAAGGCACATAAGTTAGAACATGTTTTGAAATCAGATAAAAGCAAATACAATAGTTGAGCGACCGTGCTAGAACCACGGAATCCGGGAATGTCTAACACCTTCTCCCGGGTTAACAGAATTCTTTACTCGGATTTCTGGTTCGCGACTGTAGTACAGAGTCAAACACTTTCCTCGATTCGAGATTCAAATCGGTGACTTGGGACACCATAAATCTCCCAAGTGGCGACTCTGAATCTCTTAATAAACGAATCCTGTTTCGATTGTCCTTTAATTGGAAAAACTCCTTTTATTATACCCTTCACGGTGTGTGGTAGCAAAAAAGGAGGTGTGACACAAATTAACCTTTGGTTGTTATGGTAATATTCACATATAATTGCCACACGGTGCTTAATTCATATCTTGATTTCAAGGAGTTTTTGCCTGTATCCTCATAGTATAATTTATCTGTAAACTGCTTTATCTCAACGATTACAACTATATATCTAATCCAAGCAAGAGCATGAAAAATTGTGCTTCATGGTAACAATTTATTGTATTTATTCAGAAATTGACATAACAAAAACATATTCTCCCAGTACAGACATATAAACTTTAACAACATTTAATCAAAAAAATTAAATAAATTAAACAAGCTTTTATTGGAACAGACAATAAAGAATTTCACACCACCATAAAGAAAACAACCAATCCCATAAACCACCAGGCTATGCATCAATCTTCAAACCTTTGGAGTTGATATAACGAAGTGCCATCTCCTAATTAAAACCTTGAGCTCTTGCACTCATGAGAATAGCCTTGAGGAAACCTCTTTTTATCAGCACAGTAGTTGTAAACCATGTGCCTGCTCTGCACCCATCGAACCCTATTCCTGCCCTTAGCGTCAAGCTCATGAGTTTGCCATGCCTTAGCATTGCCTGCAGAATCAGTGGATTTACATGAAGAGGTGCCGGATGTGACTGCGCAGCCATCAATATTGAAGTTTCTGTAGTAAGCAGTAAAAGGAGCATGTGTCCAATCTGTCTTGACTCTGCCTCCTTGTGTAGCCCACTCATCTGCATTCCATAAGCTGCAGTACACTTTCATTGGTTGGCTCTTTGGGAATGGAATGCCATTGCTTTCATGGTTGTTGTATACTCTAATTGGGATGTTATCTACCAAGAACCTGATCCATCATATTGAAAAAGATGTAAGCAAAATAAAATGTACGTTGTGGAGTAACAAAAATAGAATTTAAGTAAGCAAAATAAAATGTACGTTGTGGAGTAACAAAAATAGAATTTAACTTCTTTATGTATTGGTAATATAAAAAATATTTAAACCATCAGATAACATACTGTCAGTATATAACATAATTATAAAAATAGCTTACACTATGCGGTTAGCGTTCCACACAATGGTGTAGGTGTGAAATGCTGCAGTTGGGTCGAACCAAAGGTGGAATTGTTGTTCTTTGTTTCCCTTTCCTTGAGAATACACGTTGGTGTGGACAGTGTAGGGCTCGCCAGTCGTATTACCCAAGAACTCGAAATCGATCTCATCATGTCCTTCTCCTTGTGAAGATAACTGATCAAGAAATACATGAAAAAAATCAGATCACCGGAACTTGGAAATGAAAATAGACTTAAAAATTTATAAAAATGTTGATGAATAGCTTACAAAGAAGGTGGTGACAGTGCCAGCAGAGTTT
Organism: Nicotiana glauca; assembly: GCA_026770625.1. Classification (NCBI taxonomy): domain Eukaryota; kingdom Viridiplantae; phylum Streptophyta; class Magnoliopsida; order Solanales; family Solanaceae; genus Nicotiana; species Nicotiana glauca. The sequence goes on from MU719754.1 coordinate 18,949, forward strand.
CCAGGTACAAGTTTGAGTTGCATGTCAAATTTCCCGAATAAATACTCATTCTTGGATTGAAAACCTGAACCAGAAAGTTTGTCAAGGGACAGAGAGAGACCTTTGCCTCCTTCTGTTATTTTACCACGTCCTTCGCCCCAAGTGATCTCTGCAAGATTATTAAAATTAGCTGATGCAGCAACTAGGCTGCCCATTAGAATGGAAATTAGAAGCAAATGAGAAGCCATTGAAATGATGAAGAGAAGATAAGAGGAAGAGTGATAATATATTCTTTAGGTATCTTAAGGAGTCCTTATATAGGTAGACTATGGGGGTATTATTCCTTGAGAACATGAGAGGAAGCAGAGGCTCCAAATGGAAGAAATATGGGCAACTGGGCAACAATATTATTGAGCTGGAAACCTTAGTTTATTCGTAATCATTGCGGACCAAATACTTGTTTGCGCGTGGTTTCTGTTTTTGTCCGATTATAGGGATATAATTTAATTACGTAGTTTATATTACCTCATCTCAACATGCATTTTTCTGTTCTAAAGTCTAAACGCAGCCATTAGTGTCCAGCTATTATATATTACTATGATACAGTATGGCATGTGAATACGTGAGCCTCTCTATTTTCTCTATTAACTTACAGTAACAAAATACTATTATACTTTTTATTGAATGGATTTTATCTTTACATTTGATGGATATAAATGGATTGAAGGATAATTAAATGGAAAAAATAGGGAGATGTAATTATAATTTTAGTTAAATTATCAACTTGAGTTTCAGAAAAAACATGGAAGTATCCCAAAAGAAATGCTGCCATGCGACAACCGAACAGCTCCATATACTAAACATTGTTTTGGAACTAAATAATTAGCGACGGTGCTTAATATGAGAGATCCGAACATGAAAAGATTTGGAGCTTAAATAATGTGTAACTAACTAAATATTTAAATTGTGATCATAATCGGTTAGCTGGTTTTTTCATTCTTGATTGTTACATGTTCGCTAGCTTCATTGTCTCCAAGATGGATGAGATGAGCGGAAACTTAATTCATTCAAGTCCATGTGCCCCCAAATAAAAACATTTATATGATTTCATAAAATCAATTGACTTATTCTTCCATAATGCTAATTATTTTTTACCATTCAAGAATATTGCATGTGAATCCATTTAAGCATTTCGGTGCTTTCTCTTTTTTCTTTTCCCTTAATTTTTTGTTTGTTTTTTTCTCTTTGTTGTTGTGTTGGCCATATGTTTATACCTAGTCACTCTTTCACTAGGATCAAACTTTAGTTTTGATGCTCACTATAGAAAGGATGTTTCAATATGGATCTTTGAGCTAATATTATATTTAGGGATGCCAAAATTTCTAGCTGTAAGGCGAGAGGTAAGGTTTTATTGGCCCGTCTCCATATATTCCCTTTTTGAATATTACTAAGGAAAATTACCATTTATGTCCATTTATAAATAGCTCATTATAAAAATTGACCTATTAATAAAATATTATTAATATATATATTAGCCAAATTAGCCAATTAGCTATTTGTAGCAAAACAATATCAAATTTTTGCTTTGTTTTGAGTGGGTGTTATTAGAATAGATTGAGCACAACTTAAGGAGCTTGAATCTCAGTTTTGGGATGATTTAGTGAAGTTTTGAGGTAGTTTGAATTGAAAATTCGAAGTAAAAGTTGAACATGAAAAAAAAATGATATGTGTATCACACCGTGTATCAATTGTGTATCATATATGTATCAATTGTGTATCACATCTATATCCATGTATACCTGTGAGTGAGATACATGCGTGATACATGTGTCGCAGAAGACTTTTTTGAACTCGATTTAATTATGAATTTTGATACAAAACCAGTCCAAATCGCCTCCAATCTTCCTCAAATTTTGTATATTGACTTATCTATATATTTTCAATGAATTTCAACTATACCCATTGAAAAAGTTCATTTTTTGTTTAGATTTTTGGAATATTGTATAGATTTTTGTATTTCATCACCTTATTTGCTACCCCGTCCATGAAATTTCCTTTCCGTCTTACATCTAGTGTTGCTAATCACGCTTAAAAATATGAAAGGTAATTTTTGCATGTGATTCTTTGGGAGAAAGGACCCTATTATTTGGTTTTTTCAATTTTTATTGGCTAGTTTTGGTAATTCTATGACTAATGGCTAGAGGTAGGTAAGTTGAGATTTATTTGGGACATTTGTGTAAGTTTCCCTATTATTAATATAGCAACCCAAAACCCAAGCGAGATTAAGGGCCCATTTGGCCAAAAAAATAAGATTCCTTTTTTTTTTTTAATTATATTTTTTTTAAAATTAGTGTTTGGCAATGAAATTTTCGATTTTCACTTGAAGATGAATTTCGAATTTTTTCAAAAATTTTAAAAACTCTAAAAAGCTATTTTTTTCCAAATTTTTCACTTCAGATCACTCACAAAATTCAAAATAATCCAAAATTATATTCATGTCCAAAAACAACTCTAATTTTCAATTGAATTTATTTTTATTTATTTTGAAATTTTACAATTTTTATGTCCAAATGCTCACTAAAACAAAAAAGAGTTACGGTTTTTAGCATTATCTTTTAGTCTATTAGTTGTATTAGGACTTTATTTGATTTAGTCTTGTAATTATCCTTTCCATATGTTGTTGTAACTTCCTTTCTTTATATTTTTGTAACTTTATTTTATAAATACAAATTTGAAAAGGTGATCAAGATTCACGCTTTGACACTTCAGTTTATCTATTTCATCTTGGTATCAAGAGCCCTAAACGATTCCATTCAATGGCTCCAGAAAATTTCTCCTACTCCTCCACTCAAACAGCCATGAATTACTCCTCCACTCAAACCACCATGAATCAATCCTCTCTTGGCCTCTCCATTTCCCCTCTAATAGTTTTTAATATCTAAGGTTTTGTTCCTATCGAATTGACATATGTCAACTACCTTACGTGGAAGAGAGTTTTTCTCACATCTCTTAAAAGTCACAACCTTCTTTGCATCGTAGATGGAACCATACCATATCCATCATGTTGATTACAAGCTATGGATTCAATTTGATTTACCATTGCATTAAGTTGGATTAATGCAACACTTTCTTATGCTGCTTTTGACACACTTTTGAACTATGCTTGTGAGATATCTAAAGAGGCTTGGGACACCCTTGCATCATTATATTTGGATGAAGTCTCTTCCTCCACCATTTATCTTAAGTCGAAATTTCAAAATTTCAAGAATGGTCTCATTTCTACGGAGGATTATCTTCAGCAACTTCACTCTATTGCCTGCTCTCTTAGGGAAATTGGTAAACCTCTGACTGATGATGATTTAGTCACTCAAGCTTTGCAAGGATTGCCTTCATCTTATCGTACATTTGTGTCTAGATTAAATGTTACTAGCTCACTTTCTTCTTCCATTGCATTACAACCACTACTTCTAAATAAAGAAGCTCACATTAATGCAAATGCTTCTGAAGAGCCAAATGCTCAAACTACTTTATGTGCGTCAACTCAAGGCAAGACCACTTCTAATTCATGATCTTCCTTCAATGGAAATCAGCCTACAAAAGGATATTTTCATGGACAAGGTCGTGGAAAAAGTAACAAGGGATAATATGGTAGGGGTCGAGGATACGATAATTCTTCATGGTCCGGTTTCCAATAGCAATCTCGACCTCTTTCTCGGCTACTCGTATTTTGGGTAGACCACCTTTCTCTCCCACTAAATAATATAAAATTTATTTTTATTATAATCACACTGTGTTGGAGTGCAGAAACAGGTCCAACCATTCCTTTGTGGATAACAATATTCCTAAATCATTTGCTGCAATGAATTTGGAGAAGGTTCAACCAACAGTTTGTTACCCAGACTCTAGGGCATCTGCGCACATGACAAATGATCCTTCTACTCTCACTTCTCACAATCCTTATTGTGGTCCTTCTCAAACCATGGTTAGAGATGATACTCTTCTCTCAATTAAATATACTGGTTCCTCTACCCTTCCAACAACTTCTAAGCTTCTTTTCTTAAAGAAAGTTTTATATGTTCCATACCTTGCTAAAAATCTGCTTTCTATTTAATGGTTATATGTTGATAATAATTGTTACATTGAGTTTACTAACTCTAATTTTTTGTCAAGGACTTGAAGACCAGAACAACGTTGCTCCACTGTAACAATTCTGGGTCTCTTTATCCTCTACATGTCAATCTATCTGCCTCCTCCATCTTTAGTCTCTTTGCTAAAGTCTTGCATGCTTCCTATTGGCACCAACATTTGGAAAATCCTGGTCGAGAGTCTCTTAGTTCTTTAGTATCTAGAAATTTAATTTTTAGTACTTCTTCCATCAGCTATAATTCTTGTAATATTTTCCATTTAGGCAAACAAACTAGAATGTCTTTTCCTTTATCAAGCGGTAATGCAAATTTTCCTTTCATTTTAATTCATTCAGATGTATGGCATGCTCGTACTATCTCAAATTTGGGAAGTCGTTATTATATTTTGTTCCTGAATTATTATACTAAATTCTCTTGGGTCTACTTGATGCGCGAAAAATCTGAATCCTTTGACAAATTCAAAGAATTTTATGCAATGGTTAAAAATATTTTCCACACCTCTATTTATTATTTCCAGTCCGATGGGGGTGGGGAATACGCTAACAAAAGTTTAGTTCATTCTTTAAATAAAATGGTATAGTACATCATTTTTCTTGTCCTCACACTTCTGCTCAAAATTGTGGACCGAGCGAAAACATTGAAATATTGCAAATATCCTACGATGTCTTATTTTTTAAGCATTTATGTCTTTTTAATTTTAGACTGATGCTTGTTTATATGTTGTCTTCCTTATTAATGTTACTCCTCTTCTAGTGATGGGTTTTAATCAAAATAGGTACCCATAACACAAACACAAGACTTGTTTTACCAAGAAAATGGTAAAACATAAAAAGGAGGATTATATACAGAATTACACATTATATGTCTTAAGGAAGCGCTATAAAAATATCCACCTCAATTAACATCACATTAAAATAGATCAATCATAGAGTTAGCAGGGCACAGAAAATAAATCTAAGACAAAATCTCAAATATTTTAGTTTCATCTTTCTTTAAGAACTCCATTTTCTCTTTTCGGCTCATATTTTCTTGATAGTTTGAGTCATTTTCTTCTTCCTTAGGGGAACTAGAGGGATGTATTATCACTCTTTCTTGATCATGGTATACATTTTCTCCTTTTCTATTTACTCCATGCCTTTTGATTATTGTTTTCTTTGAATCCCTTCAACTTTCTATTTTGTTCACTTTCTTTTTGGAATTTTTCTTTTTGCTCTTTCTTTCTTTTCTTTGCCTTCTCTTTTCTTCATTTTTTTCTCTTCTTTGTACCTTTTATCACTTTCAAACTCCTCGTCACTCCCCCAAATGTATGTTTTTGCCAATTATTTCTCAAGAATGCTTAAGAAAGATCGGGTGCCAAGAGAGGGTCATTACAAAATGGATAAAGATTTGTAATGTGGTTATTGAAAGAAAAAGGGCTCAGGATCAAATGGTTTAACTAGAGATACCACATTGGTTGACTATGGAAGATTTCAAACTTCAAAATGGATCAAGGAGAGCCTATATTCGTTTCTCAAGTCAAGCTACACTTAGAATTTTACCTCAAAAAATATTCTGGGCAAGTTCTAGACTATAAGCACGCGGGTACTTGGACTCGCAATTCAATAACTTACCTCTCACGATTTGGATTGCTAAATAGAACAAAGTACAGGGACCAAAACAATCCTAATTAGATTGAGAATCACAAATGGCTCGACTGAACCACTCGATAACTGTTTAAGTCAACTCAAGAGTCAAAAGGTCACAACTAGAGCTATTTTCTGCCAACAACTTATTTTTTAACCATACGATCATAGGTAAATGTATTGGTACCAAGTGAAGAATGTTTGATATCCCTTTTATTTATTACTACTATATTTTCTAAAACATAAAAAAATGAACTCAATCCCTTTAAAAGGTTGTCATGCCATCTATCATTGGGAAGAGCCACTCGGTTCACAAAAAATCTACCTTTGGAAAGAACTGTGGCATTAAGAAAACCAAAGACTTACTGTTCACTCAAAAAAAGAAGAAGCTAACAAATTAAAAAAAAGCTACTAGAGAAAATAAGAAGTTATACTATAAAGGAAAGACAAACTAAAGAAGCTATGAAATAAACTAAGGAAAGCAAGATAAATAAATATACAAACCAAAAGAAAATGAATATATATATAAGGGGAATAAATATATACATCAAATTAGAAGGAAGAATATATACATACCAAAGAGAAAATAAAGATAAAAGAAAAATAGTATAAGAGTTATTACAGGCCAAATCCAAATGTAAAAGTCAATCAATCAAAATAGACCACCCTCGAAATAAAAATAAGCATTGTCCCCAATGCTTAAAAAAGTAAGAACAGGGAAGGTAGAGAGTTAAGAGAACTCCCTATGTGGTCTCAATCTACATGGGATCGTCAGCACCCTCAATTTCTAGTTGTATCTCATCATCACCTGGCTGAGGGACAACAGGGTTGCTAAGTATCTGGATCATCTCCTCAGCGGCGTAGGCATTCACGACCAACTCCTCAAACTGGTCGGTTGCTGCCTCTGGTGCCTCAGGTACTGCTACAGCTGGTGACTCCATAAACAGGTCCAATGGCAAATCTTCGGCAGATGTAACATTTTCAATATTTTGCTCAACTTCTCCACCGAATTCTTTGATGCCCGAGACCTCTGCATCTTCTTGTCTTGCTTCCCCAAATCCTTAATGACCCCTCCATGCATCACTAGAGTATCCGAAATGGTTTTCTGGTTCTCCATAATCTTCTTCAATGTTTCCTCCACTGACGGAAATACCTATGGCTCTGTTGGTGCTGAGGACTATGCTGCAACAACAATGCATATGTCAGTCAACTTTGTAGTAGCTACCTATATCCAGTTTTTGAATTTGAGGTTGGCCCTTAGGCTCTTACGCGTTAGGTTGGTACAACCTCTAATATGGATTGGCGATAGTAGCTCTTACGTATTAGGTCGGTACGACCCTTTATACGGGCTGGTGACAGTGGCTCTTATGCATTGGGTCGGTACGACCTCGAGTATAGGCTAGCGATAGCGGATCTTACGCATTGGGTCAGTATGACCTCTAATATAGGCTTTGTTTTTCCCTTGTTAAGGACTTTTTGAAGTTGTGTTTGCCTGACTCTTCGACAGTTTGATAAAAACCTCGATTGTGAGTCGTTATGTGGCGATGAGCGAGTATCTCGGGAAGTTTTGCTCGGTGGCTAAGGGTTTCGAAGCCTATAGTTTGGAGCTAACATGGTTGAAGCTCTTTTTCCTATGTTGAGGGTAGCCTGTTTAATAGGTTCTTTTCGAAGTACTTTCGAAGTAATTGAAAGCTTGTGATTTTACAGTGACGGTCAAGCGTGCCCAAGTGATAGTAGGCTATATAGATGCTATTTACACTCTAAATGAACCATACTTTATTGTTGTTTTAATGAAAAATGATAACAAAATACTCTAATTAGTGTTCTTATGCTTTGTAGGAACTAATCCAAGTTAGGAAGATACTATGGAGTGTTTTGGAGTCAATAACGTGAATATAAGGCCAATCAAGAAGAACCCAAATGAAAATAAGAAAGAAAAAGACAAAGGATGACTAGACAGGATCCCACCGCAACCGCGGTCGACCGCGGCTAGAACGTGGTGGGACAAACACACGAGGCAGAACTGATGCATTTCACTGCTGTTGCCCCGTGTTCTACCGCAGTCGACTTTGGAATTGCCCAGAAATTTAGGGACTTAAGTGTAAATCGTGGAAAACTTATCCTAACCCTATATAAACTCAACAAACTCACCCAAGCAATGATTAAGCTTATTTTTAGTTTGAACTGGAGGCAAGAACAAGTGTGAGAAGTTAAAGTCACCATTAGAGATTTTCAATCTTCTTCTTGTTATCATTATTTGCGAATTATGAATAATTTTATGGCTTTAGCTTAGAGTAGCTAAAAATTTAATCTAGGGTTGATGGAACCAATTGTTAGATGAAGTTTTGACTCAATTTTGTTATAATCGAGCCGAGTTTATTATATGAATGTTCAACTATGTTTTGTATGGTGATTAATTGAATGAACCCTTGACTAATCGTGTCTAATTGCCTTGTGTTGCTTGAGAAAGAATAATAGGTTAGACTGCTGTTGAACAATACTACTTTTGGGTGATTGAAGAAATTCATTACTTGAACTTAAAAGTGGGGTTAGAGATAACGAAACTTTGGTGGGATAATTTAGAGCTGCATAAATTATCAGCTAGAGTAGTTCGAGAGAATGCTCTAGCAAATTATTGTAGTTAATCGAGAGATAATTGCCGTAACCCATAGATCATAATCCTCATAGAGTATTACAGCGAGATTATAGCAATATAGTTAAGAAGCAAACTAGTAATTGGGGAAATCAATACCCTAGATCTCTTTAACATTGAATAATCTTAGATTTATAATATTGTAGTTTTGCTATCATTTTGATTTAGTTAAACAAAAACCCAATATTTATTGATAAAAATCTTGCATCCGGAAATTGTTTGAGCTTGTAATAGCATCACCAAGAGTTGTAGTAGATAGGTTAGTTCCCTGAGGATTCGACTTCTAACATAAAAACAGGATTATATTTACAATGACCACTTTGTCTTTTATAAGGAATACTTGGGCGTGATCAAATTTTGGCTGTCGGGGAACTAATAGTGTTATTTATTACAACTTAGAAGTAGTGCTAGAATTATTAGTTTAGATCAATTTTCTACGCTGTTAAATAATTTTTCATTAAAATTCTCACGTTTGAACTCTTGTTTGATTCAGGTGTATGCCTAGAAATTCTTCGAGGATTGGTGAACTACTTGAAGGACTCTCATACCCCGAGAAAACATTCAGCGCACTACACCGTGCCAACAATGAGAACAAATAATCACAACAAACACACCAACTTGAATTTGAAATGGGCGACGTACAAAACATCAATAGGAACATCAGGGATGATACACTTGACCCAAACGTTAGAGTGGTGGACCTCTTGTGCCAGAAGTTGCACTTTATGATTGGCCAACAACTGATAACCTGGCCACCCCCATTGCTATGCCCCAAATACAAGTGGAGACATTCCAGATCACCATCAACATGTTGCATCTTCTTCAGAATAAGGGATATTTCTCCAGGTCACACATTGAAGACCCTCAACAACACCTGAAAAATTGTCGATGGATTTATGTGACCCAAAGGCAGCCAAATGTGACCCCAAAGACATCAAGCTATTATTGTTCCCGTTCTCTGTGACTGGGGAAGCTTAGACTTGGCTAAATTCACTCCTAATAAATTCCATTGTCACTTGGGAGGAATTAGTCAAGCAGTTGTTGAACAAGTTTTACCCGTCCAACAAGACTGCAAGACAGATTGATAAGATATTGCAGTACAAACAGCAACATACTGAGACCTTGCAGGAAACTTAGGAAAGATTCAAAGGGATGATAGTGAAGTGCCCCTACCATGGTATTCCAGACCAGATGCTCAGCCAGAGATTCCACATGGGTTTAGCAGACAATTTAAAAGCCAATGTAGATGCTTCAGCTGGGGGTTCATTTTTCAGCAAGGCATTCACAGAGTGTAAAATCTTTCTTGACAAGATGCCCCAAAATTCGGGGTGGATAACGAGAGGTACGACCATAGCACCAGTAAGGCATTTAGTTAATCTTGACCCAATTAATTCACATGCAGAGAACATAGCCACACTGATGACTCAGATGGGTATATTGACAAAGAAGATTGATGAGATGAGTACAAAGCAAGTGCATATCGTTGACACAACTAATGGAGGACTGTGTACACCTTACATTAATCCATCTTATGTGTGTTTATGGAGTGGAGAAGGTGACAACCAAGGTTTAAGAGAGGATATGAATTATGGCAAAAAATTTGGATGTCAGAGACAAGGAGGACAACAATGGAGACCAGCACCCAATCAGCAGTACAGACCAAACATGCCACAACTTGGAGGTATGCAGCCCCAAGGCCAAATGCTGCCATATCAGAGACAATAGGGCTATCCACAACAAAACTAGCAATAGTTGGCATATCAGCCACCTCCTCAGCAACAGAATGGCAACATGGTAGAAATCAGGGGTATGGTGCAACAACTCATCGGAACAAATGGTAAGATGCAATAAAAGTTGGTAGTGCATGACTCAGCCATAAAGAATATGGAAACTCAACTAGGGCAGCTGTCCATGGCCTTAAATAACTGCCCTCAGTGAACATTGCCAGCCGACACAAACATTAACCCTAATGAGCAAAACCCAAATTAGCTGATGGTAGTAAGTCTCCGGAACGGGAGAGATTTAGATAGGGAGCAAGAAGTTGCTCAATCCAGAAGAGAGACTATGCCAGGTACTCTAATTCCATTAGATATAGATAAATCAGTAGAACTCACGAAAGTTGTAGTTGAACAGGTTCAGGTTGATAAGGGTAAGGCTAAAGATAGTGAACAAGATGCAGAACATGTGGTACCTCTTGTGCCACAAAATCCCAACAAAGAGAAGCCAGCAAGCAGTGAACAAAGGGTGCTACCTACATTATTCCATCAAAGAGTAGCAAAACAAAAGAAAGAAGATCAATACAGGAAATTCATAGAGATGCTTCGTCAAATTCATCTGAATATTCCTCCGATGGATGCTTTGAGGGAAATGCCAAGCTATGCAAAGATGATGAAGGACCTTACATCACGAAAATTTGATTTTCAGGACCTATCTATAGTAAATCTGACACAAAACTGTAGTTCAGTAGTGACAAGACCCCGTGGCTCAAAAGATGTCCGATAGCTTCACTATTCCATGTACTATTGGGAGTTATGCTTTTACAAAAGCATTGTGTGACTTAGGAGCCAGCATAAACTTGATGCCTTTGGAAATATACACAAAACTGGGCATTGTTAGAGCTAGACCGACTTCGATGTTGTTGCAGCTGGCTGACCGCATGGTTAAAAGGCTGATGAGGATTCTTGATGATGTGCTGGTACAAGTGGGAAAGTTTGTATTCTTTGCAGACTTTGTTATTCTGGATTGCCAGGTAGATAAAGAGATACCCATCATTGTGGGGAGGCCATTCTTCGCCAATGTGAGAGCATTGATTGATTGTGAAACTAGTTAGTTAAAAATGAGGTTGAACGATGAAGAAGTTATATTCAAAGTTCAACAATCCATGAGGAGACCTAGTGAATAAGCAAATTGCTCATTAGTAGAAGCTGTGGATGTGATCTTGCATGAAGATGATGAGATCCTGAATGCTAAAGATCTATTGGTAGCTTGCTTGACAAATTTAGAGGAAATGGATAGTGAAGGGTTGGCAGAGTGGTTCATGGCACTCGAAGAATAAGGATTCTAGAAGAGGGAACCTCAGTTCGAGTCCCTTGAGTTAGAAAAGAGCTCTACACCACCTGCAAAACCATCAATAGAGGAACCACCCCAACTGGAGCTGAAACCATTGCCAGCCCACCTCAAGTATGTTTTCTTTGGTCCCAATTCTACTTTGCCTATTATTATATCATCTGGTTTGCTAGCTTTGTAGGTAGAACAATTATTACAGGTATTGCAGGAATGCAAAATTGCCATTGGGTGGACCATGGAAGACATAAAGGATATCAACCTGGACTTTTGTATGCACAAGATTCGTCTCGAAGAAGGGAGAAAACCTTTAAGGAAATATCAACGAAGACTGAACCCGAATATGAAAGAGGTGGTGAAGAACAAGGTAATCAAGTGGCTGGACGCGGGCATTATCTTTCCCATCTCTGACAGCAATTGGGTAAGCCCCGTCAAGTGTGTACCAAAAAAGGGTGGAATGACAGTTGTGAAAAATGAGAACAACAAGTTGATCTCAACTCGCAATCACAGGGTGGCGGATTTTCATGGATTACAGGAAATTAAATGAAGCCACCTGAAAGGACCATTTCCCCTTACCCTTCATTGACCAGATGTTGGACAGGTTAGCTAGGCGATCCCATTTTTGTTTATTGGACGGATACTCGGGGTACAATTAGATATCAATAGCCCCAGAATATAGAGCGAAAACGTCCTTCACATGTCCGTATGGCATCTTTGCATTTCGGAGGATGCCCTTTGGACTTTGCAATGCACCGGTCACATTGTCACACCTCCTTTTTTGTTAATAGACCCCGTGAAGGGTATAATAAAAGGAGTTTTTTCACTTAAAGGACAATCGAAATGAGATTCATTTATTAAAGATTCAGAGTCGCCACTTGAGATATTAATGGTGTCCCAAGTCACCGGTTGAATCCCGAACCGAGAAAATTATAACTCTATTAACAGTTTGCGAACCAGAAATCTGGATAAAGAATTATGTTAACCCGGGAGAAGGTGTTAGGCATTCCCAGATTCCGTGGTTCTAGCACGGTCGCTCAACTGTTGTATTTGATTTTATCTAATTTCAATACGTGTTATATCTTATGTGCCCTTTTTAATAACCTGCCTTTATATATATATATATATATATATATTTATAAGAATTGCAACGTCGTGAAAATATATCTCGAACCACGTCTCACCAGTGCGCCCGTGGCTTTTGACACATTTCGACTTTGTTGAGATTTGGATTTGGATCACATAAATGTGCACCCGTATTTAGGAGAGTAACATTATTAAAACATGCGCCTAAAGCAACTACGCGTTTATTATCTTTGGGGAAGACCGTGAAATTCGCTAAATGGTCCTCCCAAATTCTAAGTATTTTTATATAGCACTTATTGAGGGCCCCGCAATTTATATGCTTCATTTAGTGAGGCGTGTCTCATTATTTTTATTTAAAGGCCGATCCTAAAGAGACAATGGTTTTCTATTTATTAATTTGTATCTAGTAATCCAGAAATATCCTAATTAATGAGCATTGTTTTGGAAATATTATTTTAAACTTATGAATTTCAATTAGTTCAAGCCTCTAGAGGCTTTGGGGCCTCAGGAAGTGCCCGAGAATAGAATAAGGCCAACCAGCCTGGAGAAGTGATTATAGATGTGAAGTCTGGGCCATTCATTTAAGCACTGAAGCCTATACCATTGGCAAATGGACTGTCAAGTCCCAATAAAGTATCAATTCACTTAAAATAAAGGCCTTCTGAAGTTATTTCCAATTATGCTACGCAAAACAACAATGAACAACTTAATTATAGTTTCCGTCTAAGCTTACACATTTAAAAGTATGGCTATATCATCTAGATGCATGGATTAAGCTAAAACATTTGCTGTTTCAAACAATAACTCAAAGTGCATGCTTCAAGTTCATATAACGGTTAAATCTAGAACGAGTAATCAAATGGAGTTATTTAAGCTATGAATTAACTCTGACAGTTCATAAAAAAAAAACTCAACTAACTAAAGTGATCAGCTGTTATACTACATCATTTGTGCAATTAGTCAAATATGCTTTTATACCTGTTTACGATCCTAGCATTTTGAATCTGAAACTAAATCCATTAAATATTACAATCTAGGTGAATATTCGCAAACTTATATTCACATTAATGATTTAGTTAACTAAGCAAATCTGGGTAACTCATATGGTCTAGCACAAACTCATGATCATATAATCAATAGTCCAGAGTCTCTCTAGTTTAAATACAAAACAGGTTTCAAAATTTCTGATTGATGTTGAAGCATACTGAAATTTACAACTACATAGTAAACTAATGGAAATTCAGAGGCAGATTCATGTGATAACAATGCTTCGTCGTTCAAGTACAATAAATGAAGCTTCAAAGCATTAGGGACAACAAATGTACCTGGAATTGGGCAAAGCAAAAAGGAAAATAAGATCAGCAAAACAGCCAGCAAATCACAGCCACTAGATCAACGAGAGCACAACTTACACATCCCATTTTTAGCCAAAATCAACCAGAATGCCCAGGAAATGATAATAAAATAATAGAGGCAATAAACCAACTAAAACCACACTGATCTTCAACCAAATTTGTGCAAAACCAAAACTAGTGATCCTAAGGAACTTCAACAGACATTCGTTGATCCAGAAACCACAACTCAATAGCTATGAATCGAAATCAATCTAATGAAACGGTATTTTTAGATTTTCTGAAGGTTTTCTATTATTTTTATTTTTTGACTTTTTGGATGTCTGAATTTCAAAAAGAATAGATCTGAAAACTAGAGAGCACCTTTTTGGGGAAATTTTTGGGGGCCGAAAACTTCTTACACAAGGCAAAATGAATGCCTATTTATAGGCAAATTTAGAGTATAACTTTAGATTTTTATTTTACTCATTAGTCCCTAGCATATTTCTATTTTTTACCCCTTATTTTCTGACTTGTTATACAAGCAACTATATCTATTTTGTGAATTTCAGTTTAAAACCCCTTCTAGAAAGTCCTAGGGGGTTCTATTCTGATTTTCCTATCTCTAAAATCCCTAAACTACCCTTGCATTAATTCTGAAATTACTAATTCTAATAAAACTACCCTTTTCTATTGCCCAAAATACCCTTTAACTAGGCTGTAATTACTATTAGCCTATTTTATATGCCCGAAATGCCCCCAACTTACTTTCAGAATTACTACCCTTGTTTACCCAACCCCAAACCCTGAATTACTACTAAGTAAACTGGCCCTTTTTCCTAAATTAGCAATTAACTACAGTTAAACTAATGACTCTATTTTCAGTTATATCCAATCCAAAAGCAGAATAAAATCAGAAAGTCAAAAATAGGAAATTCAAAACAAACTAAATTTTATTTTTAACTAACACAAACAAGAACAATTAACATTATCGATTATCAATGAATTAAACTATTTTATTATCAAGTTTTAATCAACATAACTGTCCTAATTAAAAGTAAACCAAACC
>MU719759.1:0-39004 GCA_026770625.1 Nicotiana glauca
TGACCCTCAATAATCATTTTTCCGAAATTGATTAGCGCGGGCGCGCTAATCCCGCGCTAAAGCCCGCGCTAATGGGGTTTCATTCTGCCCGGATTACTGGACTAGCGCGGGCGCACTAATACCCGCGCTAATGCCTGCGCTAGTGGGGTTTTGTGCTGTTTTGTTTTTGCTGCTCAAATTTCCACTTGATTACCATCATAAACTCTCATTTGATTAATTAACTCCTGTGAAACATTAAAATCACAATTAGACCTAACTTTTACCTTATTTATACATTTATAATAGTAAATCATTCTTAATTTAGAGCATATATATATAGGCTATATTATACAATTTAGCTTATTATCACTGGCTATGCCAGGTATTCCGCGTGTTGAGTGGAGTGGTACTTTAGATCACACTCCCAGTAAAGTTATCTCTTTCCTTAAAGCTCAGCGTATGGTTGAGAAGGGGTGTGCTGCGTATTTAGCCTATGTGAGACATGTCAGTGTTGATACCCCTTCTGTTGGGTCAGTCCCAGTGGTACGGATTATCCCGATGTATTTCCAACTGATCTTCCGGGCATGCCGCCCGATAAGGACATTGATTTTGGCATTGATCTATTGCCGGGCACTCATCCCATTTCCATCCATCCGTACCGTATGGATCCTCCTAAGTTGAAGGATCAGTTGTAGGAATTCTTGATAAAGGTTTTATTCGCCCCAGTGTTTCACAGTAGGGTGCTCCTGTCTTGTTTGTGAAGAAAAAAGGTGGTTCCATGCGTATGTGTATTGATTATCGCCAGTTTAACAAGGTTACAGTGAAGAACTGTTATCTTTTGCCTCGTATTGAGGATATGTTTGATCAGCTTCAAGACGCACATGTGTTTTCTAAGACTGACTTGCGCTCAGGTAATGATCAGTTGAAGATTTGGGAGACAGATATCCCGAAGACTGCCTTCAGGACTCGGTATGGCCATTATGAGTTCTTTTTTATGTCATTTGGGCTGACCAATGCCCCAGCAGCTTTCATGCATTTGTTGCACAGTGTGTTCAGGCCATATCTCGACTCGTTCGTCATTGTTTTCATAGATGATATTCTTGTATACTCCCCGAGTCGGGAAGATCATGAGCAACACCTGAGGACAGTGCTTCAGACCCTGAGAGAGAACAAGTTATATATAAAGTTCTCAAAATGTGAATTTTAGTTGAGTTATGTGGCATTCTTAGGCCACGTGGTATCGAGTGAGGGCACTCGGGTGGATCTGAGGAAGATAGAGGTCGTGCAGAGTTGGCCTAGGCCCTCCTCACCTACAGAGATTTGCAGTTTTGTTGGCTTGGCGGGTTACTACCGTCGTTTTGTAGAGGGATTTTTCATCGATTGCAACCCCTATGACTAGATTGACCCAGAAGGGTGCCCCATTTCAGTGGAAAGAGGAGTGTGAGGTGAGCTTTCAGAATCTCAAGATAGCTTTGACTACAACCCCAATTTTGATGTTGCCTACCGGTTTGGGGTCTTATACTGTCTATTGTGATGCCTCGAGAGTTGGCCTCGAAGCGGTGTTGATGCAGGACGGTAGGGTGATTGCCTACACGCCCAGACAGTTGAAGATACATGAGAAGAATTAACCTGTCCACGACCTTGAGCTAGCTGCTATTGTTCATGCCTTGAAGATCTGGCGTCATTATTTGTACGGTATGCCTTGTGAGATCTATACGGACCATCGGAATTTGCAGCACTTGTTCAAGCAAAAGGATCTAAATATGCGTCAGAGGAGGTGGTTAGAGTTGCTGAAGGATTATGATATTACTATTCTATATCACCCGGGCAAGGCCAATATGGTGGCGGATGCCTTGAGTCACCGGGCGAAGAGTTTGGGGAGTTTGGCATATTTACCAGCTTCAGAGAGGCCTATGGCAATGGATGTGCAGGCCTTAGCCATCCAGTTTGTGAGATTGGATCTTTCGGAGCCCAGTCGGGTTCTAGCTTGTGTGGTTTCCCATTCTTCCTTATTTGATCGTATCAGGGAGCAACAGTATGTTCACCCTCATTTGTTTGTCCTTAAGGACAAGGTTCAGCATGGTGATGCCAGAGATGTGAGCATCGGAGATGATGGGGTATTGAGGATGCAAGGCCGGATTTGTGTGCCTAATGTTGATGAGCTTCGAGAGTTGATTTTAGCAGAGGCCCATAGTTCGTGGTATTCCATCCATTCGGGTGCCGCGAAGATGTATCAGGACTTGAGGCAGCACTATTGTTGGAGGCTGATGAAGAAAGATATAGTTGGGTATGTGTCTAGATTCCTCAACTACTAGGAGGTGAAGTATGAGCACTAGCGACCGGGTGGGTTGCTTCAGCAGATAGAGCTTCCGGAGTGGAAATGGGAGCGCATCACCATAGACTTTGTATCTGGACTCCCACGGACCTTGAAGAAGTTTGATGCCATTTGGGTTATTGTGGATAGGCTGACCAAGTCCGCTCATTTCATTCCTGTGTGCACCACTTATTCATCAGAGTGGTTGGTGGAGAATTATATCCGTAAGATCGTCCGTCTGCATAGTATTCCAATTTTTATTATTTCAAACAGAGGTACTCAGTTCACATCGCGGTTTTGGAGAGCCGTACAACATAAGTTAGGTACTCAGGTGGAGTTGAGCATAGCATTTCACCCCCAGACGGACGGACAGTCCGAGCGCACTATCCACATTCTCGAGGATATGCTCCGTGCGTGTGTGATTGAGTTTGGAGGGTCTTGGGATCAGTTGCCTTTAGCGGAGTTTGCCTACAACAACAGCTACCAGTCGAGTATCCAGATGGCTCCTTATGAGGCTTTATATGGTAGACGGTGTTGATCTCCGGTTGGATGGTTTGAGCCGGGAGAGGCTCGATTGTTGCGTACAGATTTGGTTCAGGAGGCCTTGGACAAGGTCAAGATCATTTAGGATAGGCTTCGTTCAGCTCAGTCTAGGCAGAAGAGTTATGCAGATCGCAAAGTTCGAGATGTAGCATTTATGGTTGGTGAGCGGGGATTGCTCCGAGTATCACCTATGAAGGGCGTGATGAGATTTGGGAAGAAGGGCAAGTTTAGCCCTAGATTCATTGGTCAGTTTGAGATTCTTGATCGAGTGGGACAGGTGGTTTATAGACTTGCATTGCCGCCTAGATTATCAGTCATGCATCCAGTTTTTCATGTATCCATGCTCCGGAGGTATCACAACGACCTAGACCACGTGTTAGACTTCAGCAGTGTCCAGTTGGACAAGGATCTGTCTTATGAGGAGGAGCCGGTAGCTATTCTAGACCGACATGTTCATCAGTTGAGGTCCAAGAGTTTCACTTCTGTTTGTGTCCAGTGGAGAGGTCAGCCTCCTAAGGCATCGACCTGGGTGTCCGAGTCTGATATGCGGAGCTACTATCATCATATTTTTCCCGACACAGGCACTTCTTTCTTTTGTCCATTCGAGGATGAACGATTGTTTTAGTGGTGGAGGATGTGACGACCCGAAAGGGGTCATCACTTGTTTTCTTACCCATTCTGTACTTCAGAGGCCTTGAAAACCTCTTCTAGGGTTGCCTCAATTTGCGTGCGCAGTCATGGTGCATAGCTGGAAAGCTTAATTATGAATTATATGGGAAAAATGCTAAATTTTGATATTAAGTTGAATAAACTTGACTTCGGTCAACATTTTGGGTAAACGGACCCGGACCCGTGATTTGACGGTCCTGGAGAGTCCATAGGAAAATTTGGGACTTGGGCGTATGCTCGGAATCGAATTCCGTGAAATGAATTTTTGTGTGAAATAGTCTTCTAGAAATAAATAAGGAAATTGGAAATGAAATTTGATTAGAAGACTATGGTATCGGGCCTGTATTTTGGTTTCGGCGCCAGGTACAGGTCTTATATATGGTTTAAGCACTTTCTGTAAAGTTTGGTTGAAAACGGACGTCATTTGACGTGTTTCGGACTAAAAATGGAAATTTGATATTTATGAAAACTTGGAAGAAATTATGAATTTTGAGGATTAATTCGATGTATATGATGTTATTTCGGCGATTTGATCGCGCGAGTAAGTCCGTAGAATATTTTTGAGGTTGTGTATATATTTGGTTTGGAGCCCCGGGGGCTCGGGTGAGTTTTGGATAGGCGTAAGAGTGCATTTTTAAACTTTAAAAAATCTGGTGTGAACAGGCCTGCAGGCTTCGCATAAGCCTGGTTTGCAAATGCGAAGGCTGGTTCGCAAATGCGAAAACAGCCTAGGCTTGTGTTCGCAAATGCGAAGCTATTCTTTGCAAATGCAAAGGTCAAGGGTTCGCAAATGCAAAGGTCAAGGGTTCGCAAATGCGAGACCTTTTTCGCAAAAGCGAAGGTCTCCTGATAGGTTTGAGTTAGCAAATGCGAAACAGTGTTCGCAATTACCATATTTGGTCGGGGTTCGAAATTGCGAACCCCAGTTCGCAATTGCGATATCTGCAGCCCAGCATTTTCACACTTAGTCGAATTTTAGGCCATTTTTCACCCCACTTTCAAAATACAACTCCTTAGGCGATTTTTCAAGAACAAGTTTCATTCCAAATCATTTGTAAGTCAATTTTTACTCAATTATTTTAGTCATTTACATCATTTAACATGTTTTCCACTTAAAATCAAGGATTTTCATGGGTGAAATTGGGGGTTGTTGGGTAGAACCTAGGTTTTTTGAAAATTGGGGATTTGGACCTCAATTTGAGGTCCGATTTCAAAATAAATTACATATTTGAGTTCGTGGGGGAATGGGTAACCGAGTTTTGGTTCGAACCTCAGGTTTTGACCACGTTGGCCTGAGGGGCGTTTTGGTCATTTTACCTAAATTTGCGTCTTAGCTTTAAATTAAATAGTAGAATCAGTTGTTTGAGATTTTATTTATGATATGTAATTGAAATGAATAAATTTGGTCCATTTGGAGTCGGATACGCATGGCAAAAGTGTGGTTTCGCGTTGATTTCGGAGCCTATTTGAGGTAAGTGGGTTGTCTAACCTTGTTTGAGGGACCTCTTCCCCTTAGGACATGATATTTGATATTTGAAAGACTCGTACGTGAGGTGACGATCGCGTACTTGAGCTAATTGTTGGAAATCTATTTTTACTTGAAGTATTTAAATTGAGTTTCGCTTGCTCATTTGTTTATTTTAAATTGCATGTTTATCCTATACTAGTTTAGAGAAGCATGTTTATTTGACTTACTTGCCTAAGTGCTTAGACTGTCTTGTTTGTACTACGTGAAGCATGTTAGGCTAGGATTTTTGATTACTTGTTTCGATTTTAGCATTTATCCTAATGTTTTGGGTTGTTATTGTGTGTTTTAAATTGGGACTACGGGACGACATCCCAGGAGATCCCCCCTGTACTTGTTATGTTCTGGACTGAGGGTGTGGGATACCAAGAGATCCCTGGCACATGTAAATGTAATTTTTGAAGATACCAAGAGATCCTCGGGATACCAAGAGATCCCTCGTGTATATGATGAGAATACCAAGAGGTCCCCGACTATTATTTCCTGTTGTGAGAAGTATTCCTTATATTGTTTTGTTTCTATTTTCTATTACATCTTTCCTTATTTATCATGTTTAGATTCTCGCTGTAGACTTTATCTATACTGTTTTCCTTATCCAATCATATATTATGTTTATCTCAGTAGGGTCCTGACCTTCCTCGTCACTACCCTACCGAGGTTAGGCTTGGCACTTAATGAGTACTGCTGTGGTGTACTCATGCCCTTTCTGCGCATGTTTTTTATGTGCAGATCCAGGTATCTATGTCTAGACGTATCATCCTCGAGGCAGGAGATCTAGCAGAGATTTCGAGGTACATCTGCCGCGTCCGCAGACCCGGAGTCTCTTTCTTATTCTAGCTTTAGCAGTTAGTTTTTTTTCCTTTTCGTACTGTTTGTTTTTAGACATTCGGAATTAGAGCTATGTATTTACTTTCCGTTAGCCTGTGTTCTCGTAAATTTTCGTGTTTTGTGGTGATATTGTAGACTTCCGCAGTATTGAGTTGTATATGCTGAGCGATATTTATATACAATTTTCTTTTGGTTGTTCAGTTTTTAATTAAATTATTCCGCAAGTTATGCTATTTTCTACATTGTTAGGCTTACCTAGTTATAGGGATTAAGTGCCATTACGACATGTTCACGGAGGACGAACTGGGGTCGTGACAGCTTTCTTGAGGGAGGATGACTATGAAAGGAAACCCTTTTCTGTTTGCCAGCTAAACAATGGATACACCTTTTCAGCTTTGCTTGTTTCACTCTAGAAAGAAAACTTTTCTTAGCCGAACACGTAATTCCCTTCGCGCTTATATGACTCAGTCTTCGGTGCCACAATTCTTATAAAGTATCACTTTCCACCAGATTTATGGAGTCATTAAGAATAGAGCTTTGTGTCACATATAATTGACCAGACTTGACTCCTCGAGCCACTACTAACAAGCCCTTAGTGAGCTTCCACTGGACATTAAAAAGAGCATTATAGTAACCTTCATTGTCTAATCTTCCTACGGAGATCAAATTGAAAGAAAAGTATGGAGCATGCTTGACATCTTGAAAAACTAACGTTGAACCATTATTAGGTTTCAAACAAACTGTGCCAACACCAAATACCTTAACTTCACTGGCATTGCCATCTTTAACACTCCAGAATCAACATGAGTATAAGATGAGAAAAAATCTTTTCTTGGTGTGACATGTGAGGTAGCTCCAGAATATACTATCCAGCTCGTCTCATGGGAAACCAAATTGATGACGTTTTCATCATAAGCAAAAAGAAGGTGATCTCGAACAATAGCAGCAACATTGTTCTCGTTATTTTCAGCTTTCTTTCCTTCTTTAGTGTCTTGATTCAACTTGCGGCAAAATTTTTTGATGTGTCATTTCTTGCCACAGTGGTTGCATGTAATATTATAGTATTTGGACCTTGACTTTCTTCTACTTTTACCTCTATTCCTTGAGCCTCATGTTCTATCTCTCCCCCGGTCTTCTGTAACCAAGATATCTGCTTGTGAGGACGAACCCTGAGATTTTCTCCTTACTTCCTCGTTCAACACACCATCTTGTAAATCTAGACTACAGAAGTGCATAGTTATATCAACCACAGAAGCCGAATATATTGCTGTCACAGAAGGTGCCAAAGAACTATTATGGATGAAGGAGTTTATTAATGATCTTGGCTTTGAGCAACCAAGGTGTATATTTTATTTTATGTTAATCAAAGTACTATCTGTCTCACCAAGCACTCCACTTTTCATTCTAAGACCAAACATATAAATAGAAGGTATCATTGGATAATAAAGGTCGTGGAAGAGAAATTATTTGAGGTTGAGAAGATGCATACTAATGAAAATCTTTCGGATATGCTGACAAAGGAGGTGGTTGCAGATAAACATGAATTTTGTAGAAAATTGGCAGGCATAAAGCTTGTCAATAGTTCTTCTACTTAAAGACACATTTGGCCCCTTGGCTAGAGGAGGGGTTTGTTGGGATCATGCCCATGTTGTCCAGCCAAAGGTCCAATGGCCGAATCCTATTCTCTTTTGGTTTCCATTCCTATTTGGAATTGGATTCGGTTTATTCCTATTTTGAGTGGGTTTTGGGTTTAAGAGAAAGAACCACTTATGATCTATAAACAGGACAACCTTGAAAAATTATTCTAGGCTCATTGATACAAGTCTTTGAAAGACTTAAGCACATAAGAGTGGTTTTTAAGAGAGCTTTCATCAAGAGAGAAGAGAGAAGAAAAATATTTATTTGGCTGCAGATTTTTATTCCAACCATCCAACATTCAAATCATGTTTACCGATTCGTTAACCGTTGGATCAGCCTGTAATTTTGACCGAGTATTCGTAACATCTTGATCTTGAATTTGAATAGTGGAGATCGGATTTGGAGGCTCGTAGTATCTGATTTCGAGCCTCAAACAACAGCTTTATTTTTGTGGATTCTCCCCTTCCTTCAATTAATTAGTTGTTGCTCTTGTCGCTATTGTTGCTCCGTATTTGGCACTTGTTGTGTAGCCAATTTGGAGAAATTTTGTAACCCTCTTATTGTTATAGTGGATCTTTTTGAATCTTTGTGATCCCGTGGTTCTTACCTTCGATTTGAATGGTTTTCCACGTTATAATTTGGTGTTCTTTATCTTCTTTTTTTTCGAGTTTGCCTCTTCCTCGACATAACAAACACTGTCTATAATGTTGGGTTCATTATTGAATTCATTTGATTGGAAAGCTGAAGTGGATATTGCACCAGAGGATTTGGATGTGGAAGAAAGGTTTGGCATTACCCTAGCGAGATCAATTCCTTTACGAGCTGTTCCTATTCCGCTATAAATATAATGTCGGCTTCAAGCCAAACCCAAAACCTAATACTCCACCCGTTTCATATTAAAAGCTTGTGGTCTTAAAAGCTTAAGGGGTAAAAAGTTTGTGGGACCATGATATTTATGTGACTATAAAAACTTCTCATTAAGGGTAAATGGGTAAAATGAAAAAGTTTAAAGTTGAATTATTTTCAATTTTAGAAATGTGTCATTTGTTTTGGAACAAACTCAAAAGGAAAGTATCTCATTTAATATGAAACAGAGGGAGTAATTAATTTGGAGTATTGACGTTATACCTTAGTCATGAATAATGAAGTTGCACATGTTACTAAATTAGTTTATGATTTGTGTGTGCAAACCTCCTAAGCACAGATCTTGTTTTTTGTACTTGTTTACTCTTACGTATAGTGACAAGGGTTCATATTATCAAGGTATCATATGTGTTATATTAGTTAGTGTTTTGATGGGAGTATTTGAGAAGAGGTTGCTTTGTCCTTCATTGGAAAAAGAAAGAAAGGAAGCAGTGTTTAAAAGCACTTCTTTGTTTTACATGATTTAAATATTTTAAAGATATTTTTGAGGGGAACTAGAATTTGGCTATATTATTAATAGTCAAGATTGGGCACTTGGGTAATTGGGGCAATTAAGTAGCCCGAATTAATATTTTAGCCACCCATTATTTACTTAATTAAAAACGCTTTAGCCTTTAATTTCAGAAAACGTTTTTACAATATTTTTTTTTAAATTCAAAAGAAGGTGACTATTGGTTTTAAAAGGTGCCTGTTACGAAGAGATGAGTCTGTTAATTCCAACAGACTCCTAGAGGTATTGTAAATACTATATTATCTCCAAAACGAAATCATCTGAAACTTTCACCTCTTTGTCTTCTACTTATTTTCTATAAATCGCAACTATTTTGTTCTTGTAGGAAATTTGAGTTAATTGCTAAAACTCGAATTTCAGAGGTTTTGTAGAATCCTGGAGGAATTCTGCCATAATCCCTGCAGCTAGGAGTGTTCAAACCGAATCGAAAAATCGTAACAAATCGAAAAATCCAACCAAACCGATTAAAAATCCGACTAGGTTTAGTTTGACTTGGTTTGGTATTGAGTAAAAAAATCCGAACCAAACCGTCATATAAATATATAAATTTTATTTATATTTTAAGATTTTATAGTGAATTTTCTTTAGAAAATGTAGAAATATTTGGGATCCTCTCATGTATTAAACTTGAAAGTGTAAATTAACGAGAAATTATTGTTAGACGACTAAGAAAATAACTATTATGTGTTACTAAAAAAATTCTCCCATTAGAATATATTTATAGATCATATATTTGTCAATTTTTCCATATTTACTAAACATATATTCATTTATCAAAGACTTATCTATAATTTTAACAAAGTAAGATTAAAATAATATTCATGAAACAAAAAAACCCGAAAACCCGACAAAACCGAACCAATCCAAACCGATATAGTTGGTTTGGTTCGATTTTGATAAAAACCGAACCAACCCGGTCCACCCCTACCTGCAGCAACGAAATTGGGAGGCTTAAATTCCTTAAGGACAGTGACTACACTATCAAGACCTAATTATTTCATCCCCATATTCTGTTATTTTTCTAACAATATGTCTAAAGATTCTGACTTATTTCAGAGGCGTTAGTGAATTCAGATTGAAGAACGGTTTGAGTTCTTTGCATCGCTTGGGGGACATGACATGGGGCGTAAACCCCGTGCTAGAACTAGTCGTACATCTTGTGGACAACTTCGGAACGTTAAAAAGAAATACTAAATCAACAAAGCAAAAGTTGTAATATGTGAGACCATGTTAAAAATAGTAGTATTATTAATCCTAAACCTCAAGGGAGGTTTCTGTAATTAGCTCCCCTCCCCCTTAAAGAAAAATATTTGAATAATGCTGCAGGGCTCACATGGCGCAAGTATATATACTAGTTTTAGTGTACGGGCGTTGCGCGTGTACATTATCACATAAATATTATATTAAAAATTACGTTCAAATTGTAAAATATAAATGTATGCTCTTGAAACTAATAACATTGATCCTTAATAGCTAACTTGAGAAAGATAGAAACTTTTTGTCGTTTAGAAGTCCTCAATCACGAGTCAATTTAGTCACCTTAAACTTTGTGTCGGTTTTATAATAATTTTATCGCTTCCGTTTAACAAGTTATCAAATTATTCCTTTTTAGTTTAGCAAAAGTGTCACGACCCAAAATCCACTAAGGGTCGCGATGGCGTCGTACACTGCTGTCAGGCAAGCCAACTAAATTACTTAATCAAATTCTCGTTTTAATACTTTTGAAATCTAGGATTTTCCTTCAAAATTTAGTAATTTAAAAGATAGTTGCCTCAATCAAATTTAAATAATAAGCAGTCATTACAAAATACTTCCAAACTATCTCAGAACCCGGTGTAACAAGTGCATGAGCAATTTCTGAGAGATGGAATAAAGTACAATAACTGTCCGAAACACAATATGGGACAAAAAATAAATACATACTTGAAGAGACTTTGCTCACTGCGGATCGCCTCGAGAAAATACAGCTCACCTAGTCTCTGTGTCAACCATGCCGCGATGCCACTAAGCCACTAGAGTTGCATATACCTGTGCAACAAAAATGCATAGAAGTGTAGTATGAGTACGTAAACAACTTGTACTCAATGAGTATCCCGTCTAGTCTCGAAGAAGTAGAGACGAGATAGTCGACTTCGACACATACTAGTGGCCCAATAATGAGGTCAGTAATACATTAAATTATGAATTTCTATAAACATGATTTTAGTCCAAATAGAAGGAAACAAATAAACAATTAATTCTTTTATAGGAAATTTCCAAAATTTCCTTTTCGTAATTATCCAAATATTTTCAAGCCATGAAGAGGCAATAATAACTTAATTAAGTTCAAGGCAGCAATACAAGCATGCGCATATTATGCCGAGGTCGACGGCCCGCTCCAACAGAAATGTAAACTGTGCACTTGCCGAGGGTCGACGACGCACCTATAGATGCATCTATTTAATCTGCCGAGGTGTTCGGCCCGTTCCAAAATAAACAAACACAGACAGACAGCAAATCAAGAAGTCAACTTGGAGCAATTATCCGAAGAAAAGCCAATTCTCTTTAATAATTTTGGAAAATGAAGTTTAAACCCTTTTAGAAATTCGTTTACTAATTCGATGTGGTTTAAGTAGTTCAAGCTATCGATAGGTTCGTAAATAATCCAAGTATAGCATGCTTTTAGGTCCTAACTACCCGGACAATAGCATAATAGTAGCTACGCACGGGCTCTCGTCATCCCATGCGTACGTAGCCCCCACAAATAGGAGCAAATAATCAATTATTTCATCTATGGGGACAATTTCCTCTTACAAGGTTAGAAAAGAGACTCACCTCGCTCCGAAGATCCATAACCGGTATTCCATGCCCTTCCGAAGACTCGAATCGATGCACAACGCTCCAAAACTAGCCAATAATTATGTAAATCCATTAATATATGCTAAGGTACACATTATAATCCAATTTATAACAATTCCTAACCCCGATTGAAAAGTTGACAAAAACGCCCTCGGGCCCATGTGCCTGGAATCCGAAATTTTTCCGAACATAAAGTTTACCCATAAACTAACGAACTCAAATATATGATTTTCTCTAAATTCCATACCCAAAATCGTGGTCAAAATCCAAGAATACTAGTTTTCTAGGTTTTCCCTCAAACCCCAAGTTTTCTACAGATTTCATGCTCAAATCCGTACATAATTGATGTATTTAACTCAAAATAGGTGGGGGTGACTTACTTTATAATTGATGATGAAAATCCTCTCTTGAAACCCTCTAAGTATTGCCCAAGCCAAGAAAATATGAGACGAAATGGCCAAAATCCGATTTTTAAAACCCCTCTCTGCCTCCAGCATTTTCCGCACCTGCGGTCCTTTGACCGCTTCTGCGGTTCCACAGGTGCGGTCCAAATACCTCTTCTGCGGTTCCCCACCAAGCTCCCTTTATCGCTTCTGCGGCTCACCTTCCGCAGATGCAGTCCCGCTTCTGCGGAACCCTGACCGCATCTGCGGTCCACTTCAAGCTGCCCCTCTTCCGCTTCTGTGACATATCTTCCGCAGATGCGGTCCCGCTTCTGCTGAACCCTTACTGCATCTGCGGTCCCAGCTCTCCTCCGCCCATACCGCATCTGCTGCTTCCTGGCCGCTTCTACGGCCAAAACCTCGCAGGTGCAGTTATACTAGATATTAGCTGCTTCAGCCCTTCGTCAAATTCCAAATTTGATCTGTTAACCATCAGGAATCTACTATAGGCCCTCCGGACCTCAACCAAACCTACCAACCAATCCAAAAATATGTTACGGACTTTCTCGAGGCCTCACATCAAACAACACTAAAAACATGAATCGACCTCCAATCCAAACTTAATGAACTTTAGAATTTCAAACTTCTACTTCCGATGTTTAAACCTATCAAATCACGTCCAATTGACCTCAAATTTTGCATACAAGTGATATTCAACAGTATGTACCTACTCCAACTTTCGGAATTGGATTCCGACTCCGATATCAAAAAGTCCACTTCCGGTCAAACTTCTCAAAAACCTTCAATTTTCTATCTTTAGCCAAATGACTTGAAAATGACCTACGGACCTCCGAATTCACTTCCGATCATGCTCCAAATTCCAGAAGCACCATTCGGAGTTATTGCCAGATTGGGAATCCCAAACGGACACCGATAACACTGAAATGCACTTCAAGACAAACTTATGAAATTTCTTCCAAAATGCTAACTTCCACAATAAGCGACAAAATGCTCCTGGGTCATCCAAAACTCGATCCGGGCATATGCCCAAGTCTGAAATCATCATACGAACCTGCTGGAACCTTCAAATCCCGATTCCGAGGCTGTTTACTCAAAATTCCAATCCTAGTTAATTCTTTTGATTTTCAGCTTCCATAATGAGAATTCTCTTTCCAAATCAACTCTAAACTTCCCGAAACTTAATTCCGACCACGTTTACAAGTCATAATGCATGATATGAAGCCGCTCATGGCCTCAAACTACTGAACGACGCGCTAGGGATCAAACCAACCGATCGGGTCGTTACATTCTCTCCCACTTAAACCTACGTTCGTCCTCGAACGTGCTGAGAACTACACTGAAGTAGTCTGAAATCACTGTTCAACTTCTCATGCACCTTCCCGTGCTGACACAACTTGGTTGAGAACATTAGCTCGATAAATTCTGATGATATTCTCTTCTATTCAAGAAAATAGGCCTTAGAGCCCAATTCCAAAATCCCGAATTCTATGCCAGACCTGCTTCCAATATACGCTCACCGCATCAATAACTACACGCAACCCCAAAACACGACTGCATACCTTAGCTGAATTCACCACTTGCACCAGTTTTACTCATAGGTCCAGAATAACATTCTCTGATCAATTTAATCAATATTCCTCTAATAGGATGCTCCCATTGCACCTCATGACCTACATAGGTCTTACTCTAATTCTTACAATACCGCCATGATGAAGAGATGTGTAGAAACTCATGACCAACTGCCGAATCAACAAATCATTAGGTTTATACCCCTGACAAAAACTATCACCTCATTCTGAACCAAATGATGGTCTTATCTCCATAATATACTTTATATAGTTGGATTGCACTGATCCTAGATCAAGGGATCTCGTCTAATCCGATATGACTGCTCAGGAAATAAGCCACCCCAGACATTATCAAAAGTCTCATATGATGCAACCATGTGCCAAAAGGCTACCAATTCGACCATGATACAAAAGGAAAACGAACTATGGAAGGAATTACCTAACTCACGCACTAATATGGACTTTCCTTAGAAAATAGGAAGCGAGACATATAAAAATAGCATATAGAAAACTGTACTCAACATCACACTGTTGCGGCGCGCAACCCGATCCAAATAACATACCCATGGTGGCGTGCCACCCGATCCACACATAAATCTCGCATAAGGAGATTGCACATCGAGCTAAATTTACAAATTACGATAAAATATCGAATTTCGGTCACAAGCACTCTAGGTGCATAATATCATCCCTGAGGCGACATATAGCGCTACAAGCTACAAAACTCAACCACAACTGAGGTGTGACATACAATCTGAATCTCAAGAGCCATTTGGCTCATATAACATCATTTCTTCGTGGATCCTCAACACATAAGCAATTTCTCTAGCCGTCTCACAACTCACACGGCGCAATGCATCTCCACATGAAATATCTAGCTAAGAAATAACACCCTGACTACTCCTTCATAAGGACCAAATTACTGAAATGAACATGTTTGGCCTGATATAGGGCCCATTTTCACATTTGAATCCATCCACCGACCTCAAGCCGATTCTGATTGCACTGACTAGGCTAATATCCTTTCCATGGTCCATAATAACTCTCCTTTCTTCCATAACGCATAAGAACAACCATCATAACCGGAGAATTCCTCCACAGTCCACAACCTACTAAATAGAGTGCCCTCCAGGAATAAATTCTCAAATTAATGATATTACCACAATCCTCATACTTGGTTTAAATCTTAAATCAATCGAGTGACTACATAACACACTTATACAATCTTCCTATGGGACACGCTCCCACAACCTTTCGGAATACATAATAGGTCCGTACATCCAAACCAGCGGCTGTACTAATGCTGAAAAGCGATCAAGAATCCTTAACCAGGATGCAAAGCCTTTCTCACAGAACACCGATCTCAGGCAACGCTATAAACAATACCAATTTGCTTTGAACATCGAAACTCCCTTCCTACTCATCCGAGATCGTGACATCCTTACCAACACCGACTGCAACCTTGATCCTCACTTCAAATTCCATACCACTCACTGCACCCAACATGCCGATATACAATAGGACATGATTCTTCATCATAACTCCGAAACCACTAATAGGTTAACACTTCATCACATAAACATTTTTCACTGAACTCACTTCAGGAGGAACATAGCAACACACATGTAAATTCTCATAATCGTAGAAATATGCAAATCCCTAAGTAGGGGCCTACCCCACCATAACCCCTTCGGGATCCGCCTACAAGAAATAGGCCATAACAGTGGATTACATCTGAATAACATCAATTTTGGCGGCCGACAAGCCTCACACGTATTGCCATAAATCACTTGCATAACTTGATCACACGGAAGGAACTGATCTTTACCACCAATATGCCAACTCAATTATGGCTAACCAATCCATCTTTGTCCAATTTATCCTTGATTGCCATTGAAACAATAATAACTCCATCTAACACTTACCACACTTTATCCGAACTCACCCCGAATGACCTTGAACCGCGAGACCATGCTTTCTCGAATCCCATGAACCATTTCATACCACCTAATTGCTACATCGCAAGCCAAAACATCACAGAACATTTTGTGCCTCTTTTCATAGGCTGCTAACAAGCTTGATTCTTAACCGTACCTATACGCTAGAAATCATTAGGCATCACACCTCATCTCGTGAAATTACTATGACCGTTGTTGAGAGCCACCCGCTCTGACTTGGCCCCGAATATAATCAACTCCATGAGTCTTCTATCACATGTATACCCTTTTGGTGAAGAACCCACCGAATTGCTTCCCCTGGAACCCGCATCTATATGAAGCAAAATCCCGAAGCTTTCCCCAAGTCTGAACATGAACCAATAAGGCCAACGATAGCACACCTTTAATAATTCCTTTGCTCAAATTACCACTTATGGTCCTTTCACATAGCTGAAATAGCCTATAGATATGCTAATAACCAAAAATCTCGCAAGTAGTTAGCCATGCAACCCAATCATAAGTGGTGGGACTCTCCCACTTAGCTTGAAGCCATTATTTCACAAATCTGGAATTCACCCGTCCTCTTTTTCTTTTATTGACATAACCTTGTGCAATCAACCGCCAAAGTTCTCGAAATATTTCTGTAAAACCCCCTTCTTATATTCTGGCTCATCAAACACATTTGCACAACCGATCTCTTTGCTATATAACCGATAGAATTCTTCGCAGAAGCCTCGCTAACCACGCGACCGCTAACCTGCTCACTTGGGTAACCCACCTATAGAAAGCTCTCCCTGGCATCTCCCAATGCTACTGCATGGGGTACAATCACTACGACATCAATAACCCATCCAGAGTCTGAGCTCACTCTCCAGATGTACAGGTCCATTTACCCCTCGTGGACATCATTTATATGTGAGGCAACATCCTTCCAATTCAAAGTTATGTTGTATCCTTCTACATTCAAGAAGCTCCTTCCTATTATATCAAATCTCATACCGCATAATAGCCCATACTTCTAATTAAATCCATATACCCCAATAACCAATAACCAGTATTCTCTCCTTAAGGTATGTGGTCATCCCACTGCAAAGCCCATATGCAACTCTGCCACTCTCCCACTTTGGCAGAACTCAACCCCTTAATCGACTACTCGCCCTTTGGCCTCTTATACTCGGCCTCCTAGAAATTTTAGCCACCGCCTAACTCTTTCCACATGCCTTTCCTCATCCTTTGCTGCTCAGCCGCTGCCTTAAATAAAATCTATCTTCGTGGTACTTGCACCCAAGATTGCTGCTAACTTTAAACCTTTCTGAAGGTCATCTTTCGCGAACCGTGAACATTAGGAATACTGATTCAATCCTAAACCACCGCACCCTGCAATATCTGACAGTTGTATCTCCAACACTATTTAACAATATCTTTCCCAAAAGGCGAATTGCAGAAGATCATAACACCAACAAAATTAGTACGTTCAATTAGGACAATGACACCCCATCATAGAAGAAAGCTCCACCACGCTTGCAAATACCAAGTCTCATTACTTCCACCAGCCCACATCTGACCATCCTTAGTCCGATTTCCTTTCCCTTGCCGAGAATAAAATACTGAATCTCTTGATTATTCACTAAGTAAACCACCCTTCAAGTCATTCGCTGCCACGACACATAGGCAAACATCCTACCATCATATCACTACTGCGGAACAATCATTCATGAGCATCCTGTAAACTTGTGCCAAGACTCGTAGCCCTTAGAAGTACCATTACTGGGCTGAAACAATAAAATATTCTCCTATAAAGCGACGATAATAATCCGATCACCTATATAGGGAGAAACATCCCGTATCACCTGTGTAGTACCATTACGGTTCTTCAATTTTTGATTTATAACAAGCGCTTCGCGTCGCATAAGATTGAGTAGGAATGAAACAAAGGCATAAGCCTCACAAGAATCAAATCGCACGATAAGGAATGAAGAAGGGAAGTGCTCCCAACAGCCCTGAACCCTCCCGAAGATAAGTACAGACGTCTCTGTACTGATCCGCGAGACTCTACTAGACTTGCTCATGACTCGTGAGACCCTAGGAACCTAGTGCTCTGATACCATGTTGTCACGACCCAAAATCCACTAAGGTTCGCGATAGAGCCGGACACATCAGTCAAGCAAGCCAACCAAATTACTTAATCAAATTCTCGTTTTAATACTTTTGAAATCTAGGATTTTCCTTCAAAATTTAGTAATTTAAAAGATAGTTTTCTCAATAAAATTTAAATGATAAGCAGTCATTACAAAATACTTCCAAACTATCCCAGAACCTGGTGTCACAAGTGCATAAGCAATTTCTAAGAGATCGAATAAAGTACAATAATTGTCCGGAACACAATATGGGACAGAAAATAAATATAGATAATTGAAGAGTCTCTGCTGACTGCGGATCGCCTCGAGAAAATACAGCTCACATAGTCTCCATGTCAGCCATGCCGCGATGCCACTAAGCCACTAGAGTTGCATATACATGTGCAACAAAAATGCACAGAAGTGTAGTATGAGTACATTAACAACATGTAGTCAATGAGTATCCCGTCTAGTCTTGAAGAAGTAGAGACGAGATAGTCAACTTCGACACATACTAGTGGTCCAATAATGAGACCTGTAATATATTAAATTATGGATTTCTATAAATATGATTTTAGTCCAAATAGAAGGAAACAAGTAAACAATAAATTCTTTTAGAGGAAATTTCCAAAATTTCCTTTTCGTAATTATCCAAATATTTTCAAGCCATGAAGAGGCAATAATAACTTAATTAAGTTCAAGGCATCAATGCCGAGGTCGGCGACCCGCTCCAACAAAAATGTAAACTGTGCACTTGCCGAGGGTCGATGACGCACCTATAGATGCATCTATTTAAGCTGCCGAGGCGTTCGGCCCATTCCAAAATAAACACACACAGACAGACAGCCAATCAAGAAGTCAACATGGAGCAATTTTCCGAAGAAAATCCAATTCTCTTTAATAATTTAGGAAAATGAAGTTTAAACCCTTTTAGAAATTCGTTTACTAATTCGATGTGGTTTAAGTAGTTCAAGCTATCGATAGGTTTGTAAATAATCCAAGTATAGCATGCTTTTGGGTCCTAACTACTCGGACAATAGCATAATAGTAGCTACGCACGTACTCTCGTCACCTCGTGCGTACGTAGCCCCCACAAAAAGGAGCAAATAATAAATTATTTTACCTATGGGGATAATTCCCTCTTACAAGGTTAGAAATGAGACTCACCTCGCTCTGAAGATCCATAACCGACATTCCATGCCCTTCCGAAGACTCGAATCGATGCACAATGCTCCAAAACTAGCCAATAATTCTGTAAATCCATTAATATATGCTAAGGTACTCATTATAATCTAATTTATAACAATTTCTAACCCCGATCGAAAAGTTGACGAAAATGCCCTCGGGCCCATGTGCCCGGAATCCGAAATTTTTCCGAAGATAAAGTTTACCCATAGACTAAAGAACTCAAATATATGATTTTCTCTAAATTCCATACCCAAAATCGTGGTCGAAATCCAAGAATACTAGTTTTCTAAGTTTTCCCTCAAGCCCCAAGTTTTCTACATATTTCATGCTCAAATCCGTACATAATTGATGTGTTTAACTCAAAATAGGTGGGGGGTAACTTACCTTATCATTGATGATGAAAATCCTCTCTTGAAACCTCCCAAGTATCGCCCAAGCCAAGAAAATATGAGAGGAAATGGCGAAAATCCCATTTTTAAAACCCCTCTCTGCCTCCAGCATTTTCCACACCTGCAGTCCTTTGACCGCTTCTGCGGTTCCGCAGGTGTGGTCCAAATACCGCTTTTGCGGTTCTCCACCAAGCTCCCTTTTTCTCTTCTGCGGCTCACCTTCCGTAGATGCAGTCCCACTTCTGCAGATTCCTGACCGCATCTGCGGTCCACTCCAAGCTGCCCCTTTTCCGCTTCTGCGACATATCTTTCGCAGATGCGGTCCCACTTCTGCGGAACCCTGACCACATTTGCGGTCCCAGCTCTTCTCCACCCATACCGCATCTGCAGCTTCCTGGCCGCTTCTGCGGCTCCGCACCTGGGGCCAAAACCTCGCAGGTGCGGTTACACCAGATTTCAGCTGCTTCAGCCCTTCTTCAAATTCCAAATTTGATCTGTTAACTATCTGGAGTCCAACCAAGGCCCCTGGGACCTCAACCAAAGCTACCAACCAATCCCAAAATACGTTACGGACTTGCTCGAGGCCTCAAATGACATCAAACAACACTAAAATCATGAATCGACCTCTAATCCAAACTTAATGAACTTTAGAATTTCAAACTTCTACTTCTGATGTTTAAACCTATCAAATCACGTCCGATTGACCTCAAATTTTGCGCAAAAGTCATATTCAACATTACGGACCTACTCCAACTTTCGAAATCAGATTTCGAATCCTATATCAAAAAATCCACTTCCTGTCTAACTTCTAAAAAGCGTTCAATTTTCTATCTTTAGCCAAATGACTTCAAAATGACTTACGGACCTTCAAATTCACTTCCGATCGCGCTCCCTACTCCAGAATCACCATTTAGAGTTATTCCCAGACTCGGAATCCCAAACTGACATCGATAACACTGAAATTCACTTCAAGCCAAACTTATGAAATTTCTTTCTAAATGTTAACTTTCACAATAAGCGCCAAAACGCTCCGGGTCATCCAAAACCCGATCCGGGAATATGCCCAAGTCTAAAATCATCATACGAACCTGTTGGAACCTTCAGATCCCGATTCCGAGGTCGTTTACTCAAAATTCTAATCCTAGTTAATTCTTTCGACTTTAAGCTTCCAAAATGAGAATTCTCTTCCCAAATCAACTCTGAACTTCCCGAAACTTAATTTCGACCATGCGTACAATTCATAATGTCTGAAATGAAGCTGCTCATGGCCTTAAACTGCTGAACGACGCGCTAGGGCTCAAAAAAACGGATCGCTTCGTCACATTCTCTCCCACTTAAACCTACGTTCGTCCTCGAACGTGCTGAGAACTACACTGAAGTAGTCTTAAATCACTGTTAAACTTCTCATGCACCTTCTTGTTCTGCCACAACTTGGTTGATCACTTTAGCTCAATAAATTCTGAAGATATTCTCTTCTATTCAAGAAAATAGGCCTTAGAGCCCAATTCCACCATTCGAAATTCTATGCCAGACCTGCTTCCAATATACGCTCACCGCATCAATAACTACACGCAGCCCCAAAACATGACTGAATACCTTAGCTGAATTCACAGTTTGCATCACTTTTACTCATAGGTCCACAATAACATTCTCTCATCAATTTAATCAAGATTCATCGAATATGATGCTCCCATTGCACCTCATGACCTACATAGATCTTGCTCTAATTCTTACAATACCGCCATGACGAAGAGTTTTGTAGAAACTCATGACCAACTGCCGAATCAAGAAATCATTAGATCTATACCCATGACAAAAACTATCACCTCATTCTGAACCAAATGATGGTCTTATCTCCATAATATACTTCATATAGTCGGATTGCACTGATCCTAGATCAAGGGATCTCGTCTCATCCGATACGACTGCTCAGGCAATAAGCCACCCCCAACATTATCAAAAGTCTCATATGATGCTACCATGTGCCAAAAGGCCACCAATTCAACTACGATACAAAAGGAAAATGAACTCTGGAAGAAATTACCTAACTCCCGCACTAATAGGGACTTTCCTTAGAAAATAGGAAGCGAGACATACAAAAATAGCATATAAAAACTATACTCAACATCACACTGTTGTGACGCGCAACCCGATCCAAATAACATACCCATGGCGGCGTGCCACCCGATCCATACATAGATCTCGCATAAGGAGATTACACATCGAGCTAAATTTGCTCATTAGCATCCCTGAGGGGACATATAGCGCTACAAGCTACAAAACTCAAGTACAACTGAGGTGCGATATACAATCTGAATCTCAAGAGCCATTTGGCTCATATAACCTCATTTCTTCGTCGATCCTTAACACATAAGCAATTTCTAAAGCCATCTCACAACTCACACGGCGCAATGTATCACTACATGAAATATCTGGCAACGAAATAACACCCTGACTACTTCTCCACAAGGAGCGCATTACTGAAATGAACACGTTTGGCCTGATATAGAGCCCATATTCATATTTGAATCCATCCACTAACCTCAAGCCGATTCTGATAGCACTGACTAGGCTAATAACCTTTCCAAGGTCCATAATAACTCTCCTTTCTTTCATAACACATAAGAACAACCATCATAACGGAGAATTCCTCCACAGTCCACAACCCAATAAATAGAGTGCCCTCCAGGCATAAATTCTGAAATTAATGATATTACCACAATCCTCATACTTGGTTTAAATCTTAAATCAATCGAGTGACTACATGCCACACTTATACAATCTTCCAGTAGGACACGCTCCCACAACCTTTTGAAACACATAACAGGTCCGTACATCCAAACCACCAGCTGTACTAACGCTGAAAAGCGATCAAGAATCCTTAACCAGGATGCAAATCCTTTCTCACAAAACACCGATCTCAGGCGACGCTGCAGACAATACCAACTTGCTTTGAACATCGAAACTCCCTTCCTGCTCATCCGAGCTCGTGACATCCTTACCAACACCGACTTCAACCTTGATCCTCACTTCAAATTCCATACCACTCACTGCACCCAACATGCCGATATACGATAGGACATGATTCTTCATCATAACTCCGGAACCACTAATAGGTTAGCACTTCATCACATAAAAGTTTTTCACTGAACTCACTTCAGGAGGAACATAGAAACATACAGGTAAATTCTCATAACCGTAGAAATATGCAAATACCTAAGTAGGGGCCTACCTCACCATAACCCCTCCGGGGTCCGCCTACACGAAACAGGCCATAACAGTGGATTACATCTGAATAACATCAATTTCATCGGCCGACAAGCCTCACATGTACTGCCACAAATTAGTTGCATAACTTTATCACACAGAAGGAACTGATGTCCACAACCAATATGCCAACTCAATTATGGCTAGTCAATCTATCTTCATCCAATTTATCCTTTATTGCCATCGAAACAATAATAACTCTATCCAACACTTACCACACTCTTTTCGCACTCACCCCGAGTGACCTTGAACCGCGAAACCATACTTTCTCGAATCCCATGAACCATTTCATACCTCCCAATTGCTACATCGCAAGCCAAAACATCACAAAACATTATGTGCCTCTTCTCATAGGCTGCTAACAAGCTTGATTCGTAACCGTACCTATACGCTCGAAATCATTAGGCATCATACCTCATCTTGTGAATTTACTATAACCGTTGTTGAGAGCCACCCGCTCTGACTTGGCCCCGAATATAATCAACTCCATGAGTCATCTATCACATGTATACCCTCTTGGCGAAGAACCCACCAAATTTCTTCCTTTGGAACCCGCATCTATACGAAGCAAAATCCTGAATCTTTCCCCAAGTCTGAACATGAGCCAATAAGGCCAACGATAACTCACCTTTAATATTTCCTTTGCTCAAATTACCACTTATGGTCCTTTTTCGTAGCTGAAATAGCCCATCGATATGGAAATAACCAAAAATCTCGCAAGTAGTTAACCATGCAACCTAATCATAAGCGGTGGGACTCTCCAACTTAGCTTGAAGCCATTATTTCACAAATCTGGAATTCACCCGTCCTCTTTATCTCTTATTCAAAAAACCTTGCGCAATCAACCGCCAAAGTTCTCGAAATCTTTCTGTAAAACCCCCTTCTTATATTCTGACTCATCAAACACATTTGCACAACCGATCTCTTTGCTATATAACCGATAGAATTCTTCGCAGAAGCCTCGCCAACCACGCGATTGCTAACCTGCTCACTTGGGTAACCCACCTATAGAAAGCTCTCCCCGGCATCTTCCAACACTGCTGCACGGGGTACAATCACTACGACATCTATAACCCATCATGAATCTGAGCTCACTCTCCAGTTGCACAGGTCCATTTACCCCTCGTGGACATTATTTAAATGTACGATAACATCCTTCCAATTCAAAGTTATGTTGTATCTTTCTTTATTCAAGAAGCTCCTTCCCGTTATATCAAATCTCCTGTCGCATAATAGCCCATACTTCTAATTAAATCCATAGACCCCTATCACCAATCACAAATATTCTCTCCTTAAGGTATGTGGTCATCCCACTGCAAAGCCCATATGCAACTCCGCCACTCTCGCACTTTGGCGGAACTCATCCCCTTAATCGACTACTCGGCCTTTGGCCTCTTATACTCGGCCTCCTAGAAATTTTAGCCACCGCCTAACACTTCCCACATGCCTTTCCTCATTCTTTGCTGCACAGCTGCTGCCTTAAATAAAATCTATCTTCGTGGCACTTGCACCCACGATTGCTGCTAACTTTAAACCTTTCCGAAGGTCATCTTTCTCAAACCGTCAACATTAGGAATACTGATTCAATTAGAAATCTGACAGTTGTATCTCCAATTCTATTTAACAATATCTTGCCCCAAAGGCGAATTGTAGAAGATCATAACACCAACAAACTTAGTATGTTCAATTAGGACAATGACACCCCATCATAGAAGAAAGCTCCACCACACTTGCAAATACCAAGTCTCATTACTTCCACCAGCCCATATCTGACCATCCTTAGTCTGATTGCCTTTCCCCTACCGGGAATAAAATACTGAATCTCTTGATTATTCACTAAGTAAACCTCCCTTCAAGTCATTCGCTGCCACGACACATAGGCAAACATCCTACCATCATATCACTACTGCGGAACAATCGTTCATGAGCATCCTGGCAACTTGTGCCTAGCCTCGGAGCCCTCAGACATACCGCTACTGGGCTGAAACAATAAAATATTCTCCTATAAAGCGACGATAATAATCCGATAAGCTATACAGGGACAAACATCGCGTATCACCTCTATAGTACCATTACGATTCTTCAATTTCCGATTTATGACAAGCGCTTCACGTCGCATAAGATTGAGTAGGAATGAAACAAAGGCATAAGCCTCACAGGAATCAAATCACATGATAAGGAATCAAGAAGGGAAGTGCTCCTAAAAGCCCTGTAGCCTCTCGAAGATAAGTACAGACGTCTCCGTACCGATCCACGAGACTCTACTAGGCTTGCTCATGACTCGTGAGACCCTAGGATCCTAGTTCTCTGATACCATGTTGTCACGACCCAAAATCCACTATAGGCCGCGATGGTGCCGGACACTGCTGTCAGGCAAGCGAAACAAATTACTTAATCAAATTCTCATTTGAATACTTTTGAAATCTAGGATTTTCCTTCAAAATTTAGTAATTTAAAAGATAGTTGCCTCAATCAAATTTAATGATAAGCAATCATTACAATTTACTTCCAAACTATCCCAGAACCCGGTGTCACAAGTGCATGAGCAATTTCTAAGAGATCGAATAAAGTACAATAACTGTCCGGAACACAATACGGGACAGAAAATAAATACAGATAATTAAACAGACTCTGCTGACTGCGGATCGCCTCAAGAAAATACAGCTCACCTAGTCTCCGTGTCAACCATGCCGCGATGCCACTAAGCCACTAGAGTTGCATATACCTATGCAACAAAAATGCACAGAAGTGTAGTATGAGTACGTAAACAACGTGTACTCATTGAGTATCTCGTCTAGTCTCGAAGAAGTAGAGACGAGATAGTCCACTTCGACACATACTAGTGGTCCAATAATGAGGTCAGTAATACATTAAATTATGGATTTCTATATGTCACGACCCCCAGTTCACCCTCCATGAACATATCGTGATGGCACCTAGTTCCTACAACTAAGTAAGCCTAACAATGCGGAAATTAATATAACTAGCGGAAACATTTAATTAAATTAAGCAAAATTAGAAAAAAGGTATATAAGTGCCACATGGCATATACAACTCATAAATAAATCGTGAAAGTCAAAAATCTCATCCCAAAACCCGGAAACTCACGGGAACCACAAGCTAATAGAAATGTAACATGCTACTCTAACACCAGTATGTCTAAACAACTGAAAGAAAAGAATAGATTAACTACTAAAGCTGGAACAGAATAAAGACTCCTAGTCAGCGGACGCGGTAGATATACCTCGAAGTCTCCGCTAGATCTCTCTGCCTCGAGGATAGTATGCCTGAGTGGAGGTACCTGGATCTGCACA
Source organism: Nicotiana glauca (assembly GCA_026770625.1). Lineage (NCBI taxonomy): Eukaryota > Viridiplantae > Streptophyta > Magnoliopsida > Solanales > Solanaceae > Nicotiana > Nicotiana glauca. The sequence goes on from MU719759.1 coordinate 25,954, forward strand.
TGAAAAACATTCATAGAAAGGGCATAAGTATACCACGGCGGTACTCAGTAAGTGCCAAGCCTAACCTCGGTTGGGTAGTGACGAGGATGGTAAGGGCCCTACTGAGGTAAACAACATAACATGAATTAACAATATGAAAACTGATAGTAATAATGAGTACAACAGTGAGAATAGACAGGTTAAACAAGGCAATAACAACTGCACAAAGAACAGAATAAACACAGAATATGTACAACTCAATACCAATGATAACAATGAGGATCTCCCTGGATACCATCCTATAGTCGTTTTCTCAACTATCCAGTAGATCGCCTGGGATACCGTCTCGTAGTCCAACTATCAATCTGCAGGGGGATCTATCGGAAATCTAACCGGCAGTCCCAAAGTAAAAGTGCAGGGGGATCTACTGTGAATCAAACCCGTAGTCCCAAAGTAAACAAACAAGGGGGGAGCTACCGGAATCCCACATCCGTAGTCCCAATGTAAATGCGCAACCACAACTAGAAGATATTCAGAAATGAAGTACAAAGGACAAGCAACAGGTAATACTAGCCTAACATGCTTCACGTAGTACAGTCAAGGCGACTTAAGCAAATAGGCAAGTTAAATCGACTAAACATGCTTTTCTAATCTAACACGGGTTATAATTGCAAGTAAAATAAAGCAAATACGAAAGAAACTCAGTCTCAATATTCTAAGTAAAAATCGGATTTTCAACAATTAGCTCAAGTACGCACTTGTCACCTCACATACAACACACTCAATTACCAAATATCATATCCTAAGGGGAAAGGTCCCCCGCAAAAGGTTAGACAACCCACTTACCTCGAACCGGCTCCAAAATCAACTCGAAATCACACTTTTGCCACGAGTATATGACTCCAAATGGCCAAAATCTATTCAATTAAATTAAATATCGTAAATAACATCTCAAGCAACTGATTCTTCTATTAAATTAAAAGACAAGACGCGAAATTAGGTAAAATGACAAAAATGCCCTTCAGGGCAACATCTCGGAAATCAAATAACTTTTAAATTTTCAGAACCCTCGTACTCTCACGAGTCTAACCATATAAAAATCTCCCAAATCGGAGGTCAAACACCCACTCAAAGCTCAATAGTTTAGCCTATGAAGTTTTATCCAATTGTTTTCCAAATTTTGATCCTCAAATTCGAATTTTAGTGAAGGATTTAACTACATAATGATGAAATATAACTAGAAGGGATTGAAGAAACGTTACCCAATAATCTCCTCTTAAAAACCTTCTCATAATCGCCCTCTCCCGAGCTCAATTTGATTTTTTTTTAACTTTTGAAAACTAACCCTCGAAATCTTTATTTCTGAACAGGGATTTCCGCTTCTGCAGACAAGTCCCGCTTCTGCGGTCTCGCTTCTGCAGTAAATAAGCCGCTTCAGCGGTTTCCATTAATCAGCCCAGGGGCCGCATCTGCGATGAAAGTCTCGCAGGTGCGAAGTCGCTTATGCGAAATTTTGTCGGCTTCTGCAGAAAATTGAGGGGACACCAATATCTGCTTCAGTGATGACCCAACCGCTTCTGCGGCTCCCAAGTCGCAGAAGCGAAAATAATAGAAGCCTAATTTGATTCAGCTGCTGCAACACTTTTTAACACAAAAATGCCCTGTTGAGCATCCGAAACATACCTGAGGTCCCCGGGACCTCAACCAAACCTACGGACATGTCCGGTAATACCATTCAAACTTGTCCCAATCCTTAAACCACCTAAAACAACGCCGGAAACTCGAATTAAACTAGGATTTGAGCCTAAGAACTTCAATTTCCATCAAAACACACTTTCGATCAAAAACCTAACCAAAACACATCCGAATGACTTGAAATTTTGTGCACACATCTCAAATGACACGATGGGGCTACTGCAACTTCTGAAATTCCAATCCGACTATCGGATCAAAAACTCACTGTCGGACCGGGAACTTCGAAAATTCAAACTTCGGCATTTCAAGCCTAAATGAGCTACGAACTTCCAAAATACATTCGGAACACGCTCCCAACCCCGAAATCACCAAATGGAGCTAGCGGAGCCATCAGATTTCCATTCCGATGTCGTCTTCACACTGTTCTGACTACATACCATTTTTCAACACTTAAGATCTTATTTAGGACTAAGTGTCCCAAAACTCTCCGAAACCCAACACCGAACGTCCCGACAAACCAAAATAATAGAAAAGAACTTAGGGGAAGCAGTTAATAGGGGATATGGGCGTTAATTCTTAAGACGACCGGTCGGGTCGTCACATCCTCCTACACTTAAACATTCGTTCGTCCTCGAACGAGCATAAAGAATATACCTGAAGTAGTGAAAAGATGAGGGTAACTGCTGCGCATATCCTGCTCGGTCTCCCAGGTCGCCTCCTGGGCCGGCTGACCCCGCCACTGAACCTTTACTGAAGCTATGTTCTTTGACCTCAACTTTCTGATCTGCCTGTCCAATATAGCCACTGGCTCCTCAACATAGGATAAATCCTTGTCCAACTGGACTGAACTAAAATCCAACACGTGCGACGGATCACCGTGATACCTCTGGAGGATCGAAACATGAAATACCGGATGGACTCCGGCCAAAATGGGAGGTAAGGCAAGCTCATAGGAAACCTCCCCAACTTGCTTCAAGATCTCAAAAGGGCCAATAAACCTCGGACTCAACTTTCCTTTCTTCCCAAACCTCATGACGCCTTTCATAGGAGAGACCCGAAGCAGAACCCGCTCATCAACCATATATGAAACATCACGAACCTTCCTGTCCGCGTAACTCTTCTGTCTGGATTGGGCTGTACGGAGTCTATCTTGAATAATCTTAGCCTTCGCCTGGCCTCACCCAGGTAAAACCAACCCACCAGAGATCTACACCTCCTACCATATAAAGCCTCATACGGCGCCATCTGAATGCTGGACTGATAACTGTTGTTGTAAGCAAACTCCGTCACTGGCAAGAAATGATCCCAAGACCCTCCAAACTCAATCACACACGCACAGAGCATATCCTCAAGAATCTGAATAGTGCGCTCGGACTGTCCGTCCGCCTGGGGGTGAAATGCTGTGCTCAACTCCACCCGAGTGCCTAACTCCTGCTGCACGGCTCTCTAAAACCGTGATGTAAACTGAGTACCTCTGTCCGAAATAATAGAAACTGGAATACTATGCAGACGGACGATCTCCCGGATATAAATCTCCGCCAACCGCTCCGATGAATAAGTGGTACACACAGAATGAAATGAGCGGACTTGGTCAGCCGATCCACAATAAACCAAATGGAATCAAACTTCTTCAAGGTCTGTGGAAGTCAAGATACAAAATCCATGGTGATGCGCTCCCATTTCCACTCAAAAATCTCTATCTGCTGAAGTAACCCACCCGGGCGCTGGTGCTCATACCTCACCTGCTGGCAGTTCAGGCATCTAGACACATAACCAACTATATCTTTCTTCATCCGCCTCCACCAATAGTGCTGCCTCAAGTCCTAATACATCTTCATGGCACCCGAATGGATGGAATACCGCGAACTATTGGCCTCTCCTAGAATCAACTCTCGAAGACCATCAACATTGGGCACACAAATCTGGCCCTGCATCCTTAATGCCCCGTCATCTCCGATGGTCACATCTCTAGCATCTCCACGCTGAACCTTGTCCTTAAGGACAAGCAAATGAGGGTCTTCATACTGCTGCTCCCTGATACGATCAAATAAAGAAGACCGAAAACCACACAAGCTAGAACCCGACTGGGCTCCGAAAGATCCAATCTCACGAACTGGATAGCTAAGGCATGAACATCCATCTCCATAGGCCTCTCTGAAGCTGGTAGATATGCCAAACTCCCCAAACTCTCCGCCCGGCGACTCAAGGCATCCGCCACCACATTGGCCTTGCCCGGGTGATACAGGATAGTGATATCATAATCCTTCAGCAACTCTAACCACCTCCTCTGACGCATATTTAGATCCTTTTAAGTGCTGCAAGCTCCGATAGTCAATATAGATCTCACAATGCACACCGTACAAATAATGACGCCAGATCTTCAAGGCATGAAAAATAGCAGCTAGCTCAAGGTCGTGGACAGGGTAATTCTTTTCATGTATCTTCAACTGTCTGGACACGTAGGCAATCACCGTACCATCCTGCATCAACACCTTTCCAAGGCCAACTCTCAAGGCGTCATAATGGACAGTATAAGACCCCGAACCGGTAGGCAACTTCAAAATTGGGTCTGTTGTCAAAGCTGTCTTGAGCTTCTGAAAGCTCGCCTCACACTCCTCTGTCCACTGAAATGGGGAACCCTTCTGGGTCAATCTAGTCATAGGGGCCGCAATCGATGAAAATCCCTCCACGAAGCGACGGTAGTAGCCTACCAAACCAAAGAAACTGCGAATCTCTATAGCTGAGGATGGCCTGGGACAACTCTGCACGACTTCTATCTTCCTCGGATCCACCCGAATACCCTCACTCAAAATCACGTGGCCTAAGAATGCCACAGAACTCAGCCAAAACTCACATTATGAGAACTTTCCATATAACTTCTTCTCCATCAAGGTCTAAAGCACGGTCCTCAGGTGCTGCTCATGATCTTCCCGACTTCAGGCATACACCAGAATATCATCAATAAAAAAAATAACGAACGAGTCAAGATATGGTCTGAACACACTGTACATCAAATGCATGAAAGATGCTGGGGCATTGGTCAGCCCAAATGACATAACAAGGAACTCGTAGTGACCATACCAAGACCTGAAGGCAGTCTTCAGGATATCTGGCTCCCAAGTCAATCTTAGAAAACACATGTGCGCCCTGAAGCTGGTCAAACAGATCATCAATACAAGGCAAAGGATAACAGTTCTTCATTGTAACCTTGTTCAAATGGCGATAATCAATACACATACGCATAAAACCATCCTTCTTCTTCACAAACAAGAAGGGAGCACCCCACGATGAAACACTAGGTAGAATAAAACCCTTACCAAGCAATTCCTGCAACTGATCCTTCAACTTCTTCAACTCAGGAGGAGCCATACGATACGGAGGAATGGAAATGGGCTGAGTGCCCGACAACAAATCAATGCCAAAATCAGTGTCTCTATCGGGCAGCATGCTCGAAAGATCAACTGGAAATACATCGGGATAATCCCGTACCACTGGAGCTGAATAAACAGAAGGGGTATCAGCACTGACATCTCTCATATAAGCTAAATATGCGGCACACCCCTTCTCAACCATACAATGAGCTTTAAGAAAAGAGATAACCCTACTGGGAGTGTGATCTAAAGTACCGCTCCACTCAATACACGAAATATCTGGCATAGTCAACGTCACGGTCTTGGCGTGACAATCAAGAATAGCAAAATGGGGCGGCAACCAGTCCATGCCCAAAATAATGTCAAAATCAACTATACCGAGTAACAATAAATCCGCTCTAGTCTTAAAACAACGAATAGTAATCAAACATGACCGATAACCGTGGTCCACAACAAAAGAATCCCCCACAAGAGTAGAAACATAAACAGGGGCACTCAAAGGATCCTGAGGCATACCCAAATGCGGAGCAAAGTAGGAAGACACATAAGAATAAGTAGAGTCCGGATCGAATGGAACCGATGCCTCTCTGTGACAAACCAGTATAATACTTGTAATGATGGAGTCAGAGGCAACAGCCTCAGTACGAGCAGGAATATCATAATATCCGACCCGGCCCTTCTCTTAAGGGAGACCATTATCTCCCCGACCTCTGCCCCTAGCTGGCTGGGCAGGTGGGGTAGCATCTGGGGCTGTGATCATGGCCTGAGAACTCCGAGGAGCATGCTATGGCTGAGCCGTCTGTGAAGATGCACCCCTGCCAAGTCTGGGGCAGTCCCTAACCATATGGCGTGTATCACCACACTCGAAACAAGCTCTGGGAGGACGCGGTGGCTGTGACTGACTAGGGCCAGGTCTGCTGGACTGACCCCTGGAAGTACCCCGCGTAGGAGGCGCGCTAGAAAATGGAGGTGCATAGTAAGGCTCCTAAGGTATAAGCAGAGCTGGAGTGCTGCAGGCTGCTGGAAGAGCTGAATAGACGGAGCGACCCACATAACCTCTGCCATAACAACCTGTTGATAGGGTACGGGCACCAGAGTAGTTACCCGACTCTCGAGACCTCTTGGCCTCCCTCTCCCCTTGCTCCCTAGCGAGCATACCCTCAATCCTCTTAGCAATGCTCACTACTTGCTGATAATTAATGTCCATCTCCAACTCTCGAGCCATGCTAGATCTAATGGGTGGAATAAGACCCTCAATGAACCTGCGAACTCTCTTCTGAACTGTAGCAACCAAGGCCGGTGCATGCCTGGCCAATCTAGTATAGTGGATAACATACTCCGAAACGGTCATAGCACCCTAGCGCAAATGCTCAAACTCTGCGCGCCATGCGCCTCTGAGACTCTTGGGGACAAACTATCTCATAAACATATCCGAGAACTAGGTCCAAGTCAGTGAAGAAGCCACAACTGGACTGTTTATCTCATAAGTGCGCCCCCAATCATAGCCCCCCGAAGCTGAAAAGCAGTAAAAGAAACCCCGCTGGACTCCACTATGCCCATAGTGCGAAGAATACGGTGACACTCCTATAGAAATCCCAATGCATCGTCTGATGCTAATCCACTAAATACTGGGGGATTATACTTTTGGAACCTCTCAAGTCTCCATTGCTCGTGCTCTGAAGCAGCTGACCCATCCTCGGGCTGACCTGGCACTGCAAGCGGTGCAGGAATAATCTCGGGAGCCAGCTCAACCTGCACTCGCTGCTCAGGAGTGCGGACGGTGAGAGTCTATGCTCCTCCCCCCGCCTGGGATGTGGATACAGCAAGGGGAAGCAACCCTACCTGAGCCAAGGTGGTGTACATACTCATGAACTGAGCCAAAGTCTCCTGGAGAGCTGGAGTAGTAGTGGCAGTAGTAGGCGTGCCAGGTGCCTGGGCTTCGGGTGGATCTGCTGGTAGTGCCTCGGTGGCAGCTCGCGCAGGTGCTCTGGCTGCACCACATGCGCGTCCTCGACCTCTCCCCCGGCCCCGAACTTTGACGGCTGCAGGAGGGGGCACGGGTGCTTGATCATCTCGAGTAGCACGTGTCCTCACCATTTGTGAGAGAATAGAAGACAGAAGTTTAGAATTGATGTCAAAATATTGCACGACAAGGAATTCAAATGAAATGAATATTTTTCCTAAACAGTTACATAGCCTCTCGTAGATAAGTACAGACGTCTCCGTACCGATCAGCGACACTCTAATAAACTGGCCTGTGTTCCGTGACTCCTATGAACCTAGAGCTCTGATACCAACTTGTCACGACCCCCAGTTCACCCTCCATGAACATGTCGTGATGGCACCTTGTTCCTACAACTAGGTAAGCATAACAATGCGAAAATTAATATAACTTGCGGAAACATTTAATTAAATTAAGCAAAACTAGAAGAAAATGGTGTATAAGTGCTACCTAACATATACAACTCATAAATAAATCGCGGAAGTCAAAAATCTCATCCCAAAGCCCGAAAACTTACGGGAACCACAAGCTAATAGAAATGTAATATGCTGCTCTAACTCCAGAATGTCTAAACAACTGAAAGAAAAGGATAGATTAACTACTAAAGCTGGAACACAATAGAGACTCCTGGTCTGCGGACACGGCAGATATACCTCGAAGTCTCTGCTAGATCTCTCCGCCTCGAGGATAGTACACCTGAGTGGATGTACCTAGATCTGCACATGAAAAACATGCATAGAAGGGGCATGAGTACACCACAACGGTACTCAGTAAGTGCCAAGCCTAACCTCGGTTGGGTAGTGACGAGGAAGGTCAGGGCCCTACTGAGGTCAAACAACATAATATGAATTAACAATATGAAAACTGACAGTAATAATGAGTACAGCAGTGAGAATAGACAGGTTAAACAAGACAATAACAACTACACAAAGAACAGAATAAACACGGAACATGTACAACTTAATACCAATGATAACAATGAGGATCTCCCAGGACACCGTCCTGTAGTTCTTTTCTCAACTGTCCAGTGGATCTCCCGGGATACCGTCCCGTAGTCCAACTGTCAATGTGCAGGGGGATCTATCAGGAATCTAACCCGCAGTCCCAAAGTAAAAGTGCAAGGGGATCTACCGGGCATCTAACCCGTAGTCCCAAAGTAAACAAACAAGGGGGGGAGCTACCGGAATCCCACATCCATAGTCCCAATGTAAATGCACAACCACAACCAGAATATATTCAGAAATGAAGTACAAAGGACAAGCAACAGGTAATACTAGCCTAACATGCTTCACGTAGTACAGTCAAGGCGACTTAAGCAAATAGGCAAGTTAAATCAACTAAACAGGCTTTTCTAATCTTACACAGGTTATAATTGCAAGTAAAATAAAGCAAATACGAAAGAAACTCAGTCTCAATATTTTAAGTAAAAACCGGATTTTCAACAATTATCTCAAGTACGCACTCGTCACCTCACGTACAAGGCACTCAATTACCAAATATCATATCCTAAGGGGAAAGGTCCCCCACACAAGGTTAGACAAGCCACTTACCTTGAACCGGCTCCAAAATCAACTCGAAATCACACTTTTGCCATGAGTATACGACTCCAAATGGCCCAAATCTATTCAATTAAATTACATATCGTAAATAACATCTCAAGCAACTGATTCTTCTATTAAATTAAAAGACAAGACGCGAAATTAGGTAAAATAACCAAAATGCCCTTCAGGGCAACGTTTTGGAAATCAAATAAGTTTTAAATTTTCAGAACCCTCGTACTCTCACGAGTCTAACCATATAAAAATCTCCCAAATCGGAGGTCAAACACCCACTCAAAACTCAATAGTTTAGCCTATGAAGTTTTACCCAATTGTTTTCCAAATTTTGATCCTCAAATTCGAATTTTAGTGAAATATTTAACTACATAATGTTGAAATATAACTAGAAGGGATTAAAGAAATGTTACCCAATAATCTCCTCTTCAAAACCCTCTCAAAATCGCCCTCTCCCGAGCTCAATTTGATTTTTGCTAGCTTTTGAAAACTAACCCTCGAAATCTCTATTTCTGAACAGGGATTTCCGCTTCTGCGGCATGAGCTGCTTCTGCGGTTTCCATTAATCAGCCCAGGGGCCGCATCTGCGGTGAAAGTCTTGCAGGTGCGAAGTCGCTTCTGCGGAATTTTGTCCGCTTCTGCGGAAAATTGAGGGGACACCAACGTCCGCTTCTGTGATGACCCAGCCTCTTCTGCGATGACCCAGCCGCTTCTGCGGTTTCCAAGTCGAAGAAGCGAAAATACCAGAAGCCTAATTTTCTTCAGCTGCTGCAACACTTTTTAACACAAAAATGCCCCATTGAGCATCCGAAACACACCTGAGGCCCCCAGGACCTCAATCAAACCTACGAACACGTCCCGTAACACCATTCAAAATTGTACCAAACCTTAAACCACCTAAAACAATGCCGAAAACTTGAATTAAACAAGGATTTGAGCCTAAGAACTTCAATTTCCATCAAAACACGCTTTCGATAAAAAACCTAACCAAAACACGTCCGAATGACTTAAAATTTTGCGCACACATCCCAAATGACATGACAGGGCTACTGCAACTTCCAAAATTCCAATCCGACCCCCGGATCAAAAACTCACTATCGGATCAGAAACTTCGAAAATTAAAACTTTGGCATTTCAGGCCTAAATGAGCTACGGACTTCCAAATCACATTCCGAAATGCTCCCAACAACGAAATCACATAACGGAGCTAACAGAACCATCGAATTTCCATTCCGAGGTCGTCTTCACACTATTCCGAGTACAAACCATTTTTCAACACTTAAGCTCTCATTTAGGGACTAACTGTCCCAAAAATCTCTGAAACCCAATACCGAACGTCCCGGCAAACCAAAATAGTAGAAAAGAACTTATGGGATGCAGTTAATAGGGGATAGGGGCGTTAATTCTTAAGATGACTGGTCGGGTCGTCACACTATAAACATGATTTTAGTCCAAATAGAAGGAAACAAGTAAACAATTAATTCTTTTATAGGAAATTTCCAAAATTTCCTTTTCGTAATTATCCAAATATTTTCAAGCCATGAAGAGGCAATAATATCTAAATTAAATTCGAGGCAGCAATACAAGCATGCACATATTATGCCGAGGTAGACGGCCTGCTCCAACAAAAATATAAATTGTGCACTTGCCGAGGGTTGACGGCGCGCCTATAGATGCATCTATTTAATCTGCCGAGGCGTTCGGCCCGTTACAAAATAAACACACACAGATAGACAGCCAATAAAGAAGTCAACATGGAGCAATTATTCGAAGAAAAGCCAATTCTCTTTAATAATTTAGGAAAATGAAGTTTAAACCTTTTTAGAAATTCGTTTACTAATTCGATGTGGTTTAAGCAGTTCAAGCTATCGATAGGTTCGTAAATAATCCAAGTATAGCATGCTTTTGGTTTCTAACTACCCGGACAATAGCATAATAGTAGCTACGCACGGGCTCTCGTCACCTCGTGCATACGTAGCCCCCACAAATAGGAGCACATAATCAATTATTTCACCTATGGGGACAATTCCCTCTTACAAGGTTAGAAAGGAGACTCAACTCGCTCCGAAGATCCATAACCGACATTTCATGCCCTTCGGAATACTCGAATCGATGCACAATGCTCAAAAACTAGTCAATAACTATGTAAATCCATTAATATATGCTAAGGAACTCATTATAATCCAATTTATAACAATTCCTAACCCCGATCAAAAAGTTAACAAAAATGCCCTCGGGCCCACGTGCCCGGAATCCGAAATTTTTCCGAAGATAAAGTTTACCCATAAACTAACGAACTCAAATATATGATTTTCTCTAAATTCCATACCTAAAATCGTGGTCAAAATCCAAGAATACTAGTTTTCTAGGTTTTCCCTCAAACCACAAGTTTTCTACAGATTTCATGCTCAAATACGTACATAATTGATGTATTTAACTCAAAATAGGTGGGGGTAACTTACCTTATCAATGATGATGAAAATCCTCTCTTGAAACCCTCCAAGTATCACCCAAGCCAAGAAAATATGAGAGGAAATGGCCAAAATCCACTTTTTAAAACCCCTCTCTACCTCCATTATTTTCCGCACCTGCGGTCCTTTGACCGCTTCTGCGGTTCCGCAGGTGCGGTCCAAATACCGATTCTGCGATTCCCCACAAAGCTCCCTTTTTTGCTTCTGTGGCTCACCTTCCGCAGATGCGGTCCCGCTTCTGCGGAACCCTGACCGCATCTGCGGTCTACTCCAAGCTGCCCCTCTTCCGCTTCTGCGACATATCTTCCGCAGACGCAGTCCCGCTTCTGCAGAACCATGACCGCATCTGCAGTCCCATCTCTCCTCTGCCCATACCGCATCTGTGGCTTCCTGGCTGCTTCTGCAGCTCCGCACCTACGGCCAAATCCTCGCAGGTGCGGTTACACAAGAATCACCATTTAGAGCTATTCCCAGACTCGGAATCCCAAACGGACATCGATAACACTGAAATGCACTTCAAGCCAAACTTATGAAATTTCTTCCAAAATGCTAACTTCCACAATAAGTGCCAAAACGCTCCCGAGTCATCCAAAACCCGATCCGGGCATACGCCTAACCTGCTGGAACCTTCAGATCTCGATTCCGAGGTCGTTTACTCAAAATTCCAATCCTAGTTAATTCTTTCGACTTTAAGCTTCCAAAATGAGAATTATCTTTCCAAATCAACTCTGAACTTTCCGAAACTTAATTCTGACCACGCGTACAAGTCATAATGCCTGAAATGAAGCTGATCATAGCCTCAAACCACTGAACGACGCGCTAGGGCTCAAAGTGACCTGTCGGGTCGTTACAAAAAGTATATAGCCCTTGAATATTTAAGAGTTTTGGTACAAACATTTTTGGAAAGCTATACTCAAGTTTGTTCGAGAAGTCACAAATATGATCAACTATACTTTTGTTGTGGTTCTTCAAAGAGATTAGATAACTCAAATTCAAAATTGAATATGTTGATCTTTTAAACATTTGTGAATAAGAGGTGGTCCTATAGCTCATAGAAGAAACCTGATGAATGAAAGTATGAAGCCTAAAAATTAACTAATATTGAATTAATATTTTACAACAAGCTAACATTTGTTAGGAGGAATGTAAATTTTTTTAAAAAAATAATTAATAACAACTCATTTAGAATTTTCTCTCTCTACTATTTCATCATTGTTGTTTCAAGTTAGCACTTTCATCAATCTGAGTCTTAATACTCAATTAAGAATTTTTTCAACTTAAAAAATGATTCCATTTATACGATGAATTTAGGAAAATTGAGTCAGTTTATTATTCTAATAAGTTATTTCAAAATATTACTAATTTTTTATTAAAATAAACAATTTATGTTTTGTTATTCAAATCTTAATATAAACTCGTCCCTAGTTTTAAAATATACTAGATTTAGGGTACACATATTGCGTGTGTATCTTCACTGTGAATGTAGACTTTTTTTGTCACGACCCAAATTTCCACCATCGGGAGTCGTGATGGCGCCTACTATCGGAGCTAGGAAAGCCAAACATTTTAAACATTCCCTGATAACACCTCAACAATATAAATAAAATGAGTCATTTAAATAAAAGCGGAAGTCTTAAAAGTATAAATAGCTGAAAACCAAAAATGTGGAAGTCTCAATACAACTCTACCCAGATACGGTGTCACTAACTCACGAACTACTAAAGAGTGCTAAAAGCACCCAATCAACTACTGTTGTGGTCCAAAAGCTGCTCCGGCACCGTGATCTGTGCAGAAGAGCACAGAAGTGTAGCATCAACACAACTGACCCCATGTGCTGGTAAGTGCCTGGACTAACCCCGGCGAAGTATTGACGAGGCTGGACAGGACTACCAAACTGACCTGTGCAGTTCAATATATATATATATATACATATATGTGTATATATATATATATATATATATATATATATATATATATATA
>MU719767.1:2699-31919 GCA_026770625.1 Nicotiana glauca
AACGAAAAAAATAACAGAAATTTGAAATTGTAAAAAAAAGAAAAAATTAAGTAAAAAAATAATATTTTTTTGCGGGGGATGGAGGGGCAGTAGGGTGGGTGGTAACGGAAAAATTGAAATTTAAAAAAAAAAAAAATTTGAGAGGGGATGGGGTGGAGAAGGTTGAGAATAAGCTTTGGAAAATGTTTTCGTTCTTTTGATAAGGAAAACATTTTCCTCTAATTGGAGGGAAATAAATTAATAAGGAAAAAACATTTAAACCAACTAAACATAAAAAAATATTTTTTGGAAAATATTTTCCTTCATCCCAAACATACCCTCTCTTTTCTGCGTGGCTAAAAATGAACTGAAAAGAGTTTTCTTCTTTATTAGCAATTGAAGTTTGACAATTGAGACAATCACTTGAGAAATAATATATATTTGAAACTTAATTTAGGAGAAATGATGTAAGACCAAAATACCCCGGACACAATTTGGTTTAGAGTTCAATCAGAAGGATAGTGAGAGTCATTTGGTTGAAAGCCACCGCTGGCGTTGAGCTAACGCCTTTATTTGAATTGAATTCACAAAATAGCCAAAATTCTAGGGTTTATTCATTCTCGCGCTCTGCAACCTAAAACCCTCCCATTTTCAAATATCAGGCCACCACCGGCAGTCTCTCCGCGCTATTCAGGTACTCTCTTTTCTCTCTGCGTAGTCAAGCTCTTGGAAATTTTGAGTTACATTCTTTCAATAATCGGACTTCAATAAAACCAAATTATTGAATGCGAGTTTGCGAAGCTGTATCAATCCCATGGCAAAAATTTAATGTATTTCGTTTTCTCTTAGCTAGTGCATTTCTAGGTTATATACTTACCGGCATATCCTGTAGCTTTGTTCGTTAATTCTCAAACTCTGAGTGTTTGATTATATCTTTAAGGTCTGAGAAGAGAAATGAGTGCAGCAGTGCGAACTCCAAAATCTGGAAGGCAATCTCTGTTCTTTCAGGATTTAGCTACGCCTATTTCCTCCCGGAAATCAGGGTCAAAATTTAGTACCCCAGGTCAGGCAGCAGCTGTTTCCGCCTTATGGCGTGAGAACTTTTCCAGCTCAGATCTCCCACCACCACCTGTATTTACCCTTGAAGATCGCTCAGATGTCTCTCCGGAATCTGGGATTCCTGATTATGTTACTTCACCAGAAATCAAGTCGGACCCTAGAACCCCAGTACAAACTTCAGGAAGGGAATTTGCAACTCCGAAGACGAGGTCTGAGGCGAGCACTTCGTATGCATTGATGGGTAAGCAGCAGCAACAGAGTCAGCAAAGCCCCTTGCCGAGTTTGAGCTGGTGGTCCCCCTCGAAGGGTAGTGGTAGTGCTGAGCAGGATGACAAAGGAAAAGGTTCACCAGTCGAAGGCGTCGTACATCCTGGTGCTTTGATAACTTTACCTCAACCAAGGGAAGTTGCAAGGCCAGAGATCAGGAAGAACTCATTCCCTGTGGGAAACCTTGATGAGGAAGAATGGGTCACAGTTTATGGGTATGGCCTCTGTATTTCATACTTTATTGGCTGTTCTTAAACTTATGTTCATAGTTGTAGGAGGTAGGATAGTAAGTAGTAGAATCTTGATGAAGATTCTTTAGTGTGTCTTAAACTCCTTGATGCCACATAATATTCATTTTGCCTGCTCTAGCTCCTTTAAGTTACTTCTGGACCTCGTTGTTGCATTTAAAGTATGCTCGGGAACTTTATCCATTATTATGTTTTCTGTTTCTTTTCCTTGACTTTTTTGTTTTCCCCCTTCGCTAGAGTTGTCATTAGTTTCTACTAGGATTAGATGTACCCATGTCAATTTCCATGGCAAGAATTCTTGAGGATATGTTTTGAGGTAGCCTAGTCATTCTAATAATATGTAAGGTTCTGCTGGACGGAGATATTTAAATTTTAGGGGATCCGAACTTAAACTTTTTTAAATTCGACGGTTTCAAATTACATGTTCTCCAATGTTATTGACTCATTTTCTTGAGTATATCGAGCAGGTGAAAAGGATTTAAGCTGTAAATTTGAAATACATACTATCATATCCCTTCAACAAATTCTCCATAAAAGACAAAGAGACATTGATCCAATTGAACAGGGAGAAGGAAATGAAATGTTATTGTCAAATTAACTTGCTCTCATCCTTTCGCATTACGTCCGTGCTTGAAAAAGAAGAGGAATATTGATCCGTTCTGACTTCTGTTCTCTGTCTCCCTTGGTGTACTGAGGTTATTACAGAACGGATCAAAATGCCCTTATTGGAAAACTTTTTCCTGGTGATATTGAGAAGATTGGGTGTTTAAAGGCTCCATGGATGTAGCTGTAATTTATTCTTGACTTCCTTCTTGAGTTCTTGTAATGAATTCCCTTCTCCTCACGTCCTCCCTGTAAATAAGAGCAATGTACATATATATATATATCATTTTGGAGGGAGAAACAGTTATGCTTCTCTATCAGTCTATCTTGCTTTACTGTTTATTTTGCATCAAAGATTTTTCAAGAGAAGGGGACAAAGATCTATTTTAGTTGTGTTAGCTGGGTTAATTGCTTGCAAAATGCCTACACGGATACAATAAACTTATCTTATCTATGTGTTCCGTTGCTCTATTGGGAAACTAAATTTCTGCACTTTTCACATTTGCTGGGTGTTTCTAGTGTCGGTTGTATTCTCATTAATATACTATTCGTGACTAGTTGAGATATTTGGGCTTTTCTCCCTTAAATTCTATAAACTTAGTATTTGATTGAAGTCAATTTGCCACTTCAATTCTTTGAACACTTGATATTTTTCTATTCATATTTCCTTTGTTTATATTTACCATGGTCTTCCATTTATTATTTATAGACCTTTTGTAATTATTACATGCAGGTTTTCTCCAATTGACACCAATTTGGTTTTGCGGGAATTTGAGAAATGTGGCGTCATTTTGAAACACATTATAGGCCCCAGAGATGCTAACTGGATGCACATTCTATATCAGGTATTTTCCTATACCTATAAACAAGTTATCATGTTAAGATTTTGTTGTTCTTGCATGTTTATTCATGCTGTCTTAAGGGCCTGTTTGGTATTGTATTACTCTGGGAATAGTGGTGCTGGTATCAGTATTTCTGTTGCTCTGGGATTAGGGCATGTTCTCTGTGTCTTTTTCATTATATTGCTAATCTCTCCCCTTTCCTTGTCAAATTTAATCTGTAATTTTACCCCTTTTCCTATTCTCCACTTACCTTTCTCTCCAGCTCACTTCTCCTTTCTTCCCCTTCAACTGATGATTCTTACAGTGCTTGTTGCTTTAATTTTTTGTTTGATTCTATGTGTATTTGCGCATCAGTTTTATTCGTTCTGATATAAGTACAATTTATAGCTAATTGCTGTCCGTCCGTTTGTAAAATGTTCTGAATTGTGAATGAAAAGAGTGACATAAATCCTTATCTAAGTACCTCTTTACGATAATCTAGAGGTGTTATGACTTTACAATCTTGAGTGATTCTGACCCTGTACCTAGAAACCCCTATGTAATAATTATGCTTACTTTATGTATATGCTTAACTGACATAGTGTTTGATTGAGGATTTTTGTGTTTTGTTGTAAGTAACCAAGAAAATGTACAAATTTCGTTTGTCATATTAGTGTCAATTTCTTATGTGAATTTCAATGAAGATTGAAGGGCTTCTTTGGTTTTGACTCTTTGCTTCTGCAACTACAGATTTGCTGTTATGCCAACTATATTTGTTAAAGTAAGAGTGCTATGAACTTTGGTTTTAACTTATTTTAAAAACTCGCCTATCTTTGTGTTGGTCTCCGTAGCTATGCTGGGTGCGACCTTACCGCTCGCCGCTCATTGTCTTTGGATTGATTTCTACCTGTGCCATGAAGCCAATAAGTTGTGGCCACTTGCATTTGGCTAACAACATGTCACTTGCAATGCCCAAGTTGTGTATTCTATGCAGTATGCACTTTCTTTTTTTGGGAGCTCCTCAGTGTATTAGTTTTTCTCTGTGGGATCTTTTCTCTCTAGTTGATACCAATAACACTAGTCTCCTGGAAAGTAAAGCTTTTCAGTACCATAAAGCTGTGGCTTATTTTCTCTATTGCTGTGGTGCAGAATCGTGCTGATGCTCAGAAAGCTCTTAGCAAAAATGGTATGCAGATAAATGGAGTTCTTATGATCGGAGTTAAACCAGTGGATCCAATACAACGTCAGGCACTGAATTGTAGGCTCAACAAACAGGGATTTGTACCTTTACCACATACTCCCTCCAGTAAAAGCAATGATCCGATTCCATTTCAAACCTCCTCTCGTCCTCACTATCTACAAAATGGCAGCAACAGTGCAAAACAATCATCTGGATCTGTTGCTACCCCAGCCAAATCTGTGGTGTCCAAAATTGTGGACTTAATGTTTGGTGTCTAATCTTACATGTTTTTGTTTTTCTTACGTGCTTTTGTGTTATTTCTACTGTATAGTGGCAAAATTCAAAGCTGCTTTTCTTGAATACAAATCGACTCCAAAATACAGTTGAGTTCTATGTGATTCTCACTCCCTTCCTCCCCTTCGCCTCTATTCTCTTCTCCGTTTCTCCTCCAAACGCTTGTCCTTGGTGTATTTGTATCAGCTTGAGCCCCGTAGGGTCATGGGGCTTTGTTATAATGGAGGTATAGAAGTTCAAATCTCTCTCGCTCTGTCAATGTATTTTTTATTGAGTGTGAATAGTTGGCATTTTGTGATCGTTTTTGGAGCATGACACGTCTCTTTTATTGTGTTTCCCAATATTGAGGTCCCATTTTATGTTGTCCACGCTCGAATTGTGGCCTAGGCGATTGGGTGTGTTACAGTGTTCCACATGATTGCATAAATTTATAAAATCCTCACTTCATGAACTAATTTTTGGAACTAAGTTAAATCAAAGGTCCCTATTTTCTTATCATAAGCATGTCAGTAGCTTTCCAGTTGATGTTTACAACAGTGACTTAGACTTGTTTGCTTCCCTTAATTTGATGCAACGGATTGTGCTGTGAACCTAAGGGTGGATTTGTGGTCGTTTCCATTGTCATTGGTTTCTTGATCAAATATGGTTCAACTATCTCTAAGTAGATATTCTCACAGCAGCGCAACGTTTTACAACAAAAAAATGTGGAAAATATCTTATGCGTGTTGCCTATTTCGTTCTTCGCTTCTTGTTTAGATTGTATTATCATAATAATTGCGTATTGAATACAGAAGACATTAGCTCTAAATAATAACATGAAATTGATTGTGTCCGACTATTTGTTTGCTAGAAGAGAAAACTTCTGTGCGGCTAGAAATTTGCACGTGATAACTTAATAGAATGTTTAACCGTTTTCCCACAGCTTTCAACTTCACCAATTAGTCAAGAAAATATACTAGAAAAATGAACTTTTTTTTCCTTTCAATACAACCAAGCGGAAATATGAAAGGTCAAAATGTTCTATCCTCTTCATCTTTCAATTAACCGTTACAAGCAAGACCGAGTCAATTAAGAGAAAATCTTAGTGGACCTCCCACGACCCCTCTCCTCTTAAGACTATAACTTCCACGTTTCTCACCACGTTTGCATTTTGCCCAAGCTTTCAAGTTCCCTCTTATTAAATAGCTTCGTAGTAGAACACCCTTAACCACATTACAAAGTGAGAAATTTCCTAAGCTTTCGAATTTCCACATCGCTTCACTTGGCTACTTACAGAGTAAAAAAAGCATTAGCAATATCATTATTCGTTAACAAGGAGGACTAACATGGCTTCGATCAAGTCTGCTATCTGTTTCGTCACTGCTCTTTTCATTAGCCTTGCAATATCTTCTGTTGTTGCTGCCTCTGGCGAGGAATTCAAAGTTGGTGATGCTGTTGGTTGGCGTCAGCCAAGTGTTAATGAAACAGATCTCTATCGTCACTGGGCTTCAAAGAAGAAATTTCACGTCGGCGATTCACTCCGTAAGTCGATCAACTTATATTAATTACTAGTAGTTGTTATTCCGTCAATGTATACTTATGCATAAAATGCATGCCTAGTAATTTTTTGATTTCGCATTCATGGTTGATTCCATTTCACCTATGTTCTATACTGCTAGGAGTACTACTTTAAAATACGTAGCAATGCGATGAGTCATGTTTAACTTAAGTTTTTTGTTTTTTTGGTTTTCCACTTCGATACCCGCATTGGAGCCAACTAATTCGCCCGGAAAGTCCCACATTGAGGGGTAAAACGCTCCAAAACAAATGTGACTCCATACCAGGTCTTGAAATTGAGACCTCTAGTTAAGGATGAATGAGTAATTACTACTCTATCACAACTGTTGTTGGTCATGTTTAACTTAAGTTACATGAATGCTTTTGCCCCACATGTACGCTGTGCAGCCATATTTAATGTGTTCGATTGCATATAGCATTTTTGACTCGGGACATTTCATATATGTGCGAAAAAAATTGAAATTTCAAAAGTACAAAATGTTAGTGCTAAAAACTAATCTGTATGTGTACATAAATAATATTTACTGCGAATAATTTCTAATTATAACTTAGTAGCATATTTCCCTTAGGATAAATGAAGGTTAAATGCGTACCTTAGTTTTATTTATATGCAGGTTTTGAGTACAAGAATGACTCGGTTGTTGTAGTGGACAAATGGGAATTTTATCATTGCAATAGAACTCATCCAACTTCGAGCGCTAAGGACGGCAACACCACAGTAAATCTCGACAGGGCTGGTCCCTTTTACTTCGTGAGCGGTGATCCAGAGCATTGCAAAAATGGCCAGCTTTTAGCCATTGAAGTTCTCCCACTATACCCCATCTCCCAATCTCCACCACAACCAATTTCAATGGCGCCTGCGCCATCGCCACTTTCAAGCTCAGCACTTGTTTCTTCAGTTCCGCTGCTATTCATTTCAGTGCCGCTTATGGTTGCTGCTATTGCCTTTGTTTAGTGATTTACTCTAACATTCTACTAAGAATATTTAGGTTATTTAGCTAATTATTTCAAGAATTCTGGTGCTTTAGGTTCTAGAATCTGTCGTTCCATTTTTTTAGACTGGATTTATGACTCATTTGAATTTATTATGTATGGACATCCCTCGTACTTAATGGGGATTTTTATATCTATTTAGTAATTTTTTCTTTGGAGAAACTACCTGGCTAAGCATCTTTTTAAAAATTATTTAAGAAAATGATATCACTTTTTGTTTATTCCATAAATAGCAGATTCTTTTTACATAATTAGCGTATTGCAAAGATTCTGGGACAGTTAACTAGTCAACACACGACACAAATCATGGAATTGCCTTTTATTTTCATACTCTCTCCTCTCATCTTCTATTTTAAAAGTTACCTCATAATTCTTATCTACACAAATGTTTTTTTTTCTTTCTTTTGACACCATATTCCGATCAAAGATTTGAATTAAACATAAAATTGCTTTTCGGTCTAAAAAGATTTTCAACCAGCAGAAAACTCCTCAATGGCCACCACTTAGGAATATCTCTTACCAACTTTATATTTTTAATTCATTTACGAATTCAAATATACCTGAAATATTTCAAAGTATACTAGTTTCTCTACACGAAAAGAATAAGAGACTTTTGGGAATAATAAAGCAGTAAATAAGTTTGTATTTCAGTGTAATATCAATGATATTCCGTGTCCTTACAAATGCTGACACCTCCTCCTTTTATAGTTGATTTTTCTAGGAAAAGGTGTAATGCTTTATCCTTAATGAGGCAATTATGAGCATTAAATGACATTAAATTAAACGTTACACAATCATTCCTATTCAATACTGATTCGCTAACGTATTTGGCATTTAATACTGAATTTGGACTCCTTTATGTCATCAGATTCATATCTTCAATTCCTTCTGATCTCCTGGCTTTAAATAAGTTAAATAGATATGAGACTCGTATCATTTGAATAACATCTCGTGCCTATTTAACTTTCTTCTTTTCGTATCTGTTGTCACTCGTACCTCTTAACTGATCATCATGTTTTGACCATTTGACCAGTCCACGTGTCATGCCACGTCATCTTCAATATAAATTCCGTTTTTTCCCAATACAGATAGTCCCCCCACTTTCCATTTATTTATCAATTAAACATTTGGAAAGTGGATCTTCATTAAAAAGGAAATTTTTACCATAATTAATGCTATGACAGTGTTGACGCTTCAATTGTCTCTTTTATTTAATGCACCGTATATGTGTCACATTCTCATTAGTTCTGCGATTTTGCAGCCTTTTTCTAAGGCTTCTTCAACTCCACTATTCACGAAGTGATAGTTGTCTTTATTATAGGCTTTCCATCATTACACTTCTTAATTCTTGACGGTTGAGTTTATATATAAACTTAACCCTTTTTCCTTTGTCTTCTTCTTCACAAGCTTTTTATCAAATTTCTCACTATTTACTCTTGTTCACTTCTTCTTCAGTTCATATCTTCTTACTATGTCGTCTTCGAATCCCAATCCTAAGAGAGTCCCAATTCTTGATAGTTTCCCCAATGCTCCTGTAAGACACATAAGAGTTAGAGGAGGTATGCTTCGTAGCATAAGGTCAGTTCGTGGTGGTACCTCTGGTTCCATCACTCCTTCTTCTAGTTCCGGCACGATTTCTAGAGGTTCCATTTCTAATAGATCCTCTTCTAAAGGCAAATAATCTTTTGAGTCTATTCAAGAACCTCTGTTTGAAGAAATAGTGCCAACTAACTTATTCTTCGAACATTACAAAGAATCCCTTCGTGACCAAGTAATTAAATTAGAGAGAGCTGACAAATATCCCTCTTTAATTACTGAACCTTTGATTCATAATGTTCGAAAAGATTGTCGCTGGAGAGATGACCTCCATATAGTTATTCCTAACCCATACCAAAGAATATCTTCTTATAGGGTTGGTTTTTCTTTTGTTTATACTTATCCATTTACTTTGGGATTTATTCCTGCTATTGACCCAGTCATACTTGATTTCTGTCATTTTTTCAAAATTTGTTTGGCTCAAATTGGCCCCCTCGTATGGAGAGCAACAGCTTGTTTGAGGTATGTGTCGGCCAAGGCTGATGTTGATTTCACTTTCCCTCATCTAATTCATCTTTATCATCCCAAGCTATTCCGCAATGGTGTCTTTACCCTATCTGCAAGAAGTAAGAGGGCTTTGGTAAACCCTGAAGATAATAACGACCGTGGCTGGTACACCCGGTTTGTTGCGGTACCCACAATTAGTTTGGTGGGTGAATCAAATGTTCCTTTTCCTGAGAAATGGAACTTTGCACGTAAGTATTTCTTCCTTGCTGTATCTGCTTTCGTTATTTCAACTCTTTTTCTAATTTCATTTTTTTTCTCTTTGCTTTTTCATAGCAACCATGGGAGATGTGGAACCCGTTCCTAATTTCCGTGGTTGGGTAGATGTTGTTTTGAAAGTCGTGCCTATGGAGGCACGAACTTGGAAGTCTATTTCCACCAAACATAGTTGGAAAGTGAAAAATCACGGTATACATCCCTTATTGCTTCTCGTGTGTTAAATTCTTTCCCCCCTTTTAACTTTTTATCCTTCTTTTTGTCAGGATTTGCTATTCGAGGGATGTCAGCTGAAGAATCTATCGCCTTTCGAGTTTTTTTCAATACTCCTCTTTCTTTGGAGAGAGCACAGGCCACGATGTCAAAGTGGAAATTTGTTGAAGAGGATTCTGACGATGATGAGGATGAAGATACCTCTTTGACGGCTCGGCCTAGAACCAGGAGACGCGTTGTTTCTGAGGATGAAGCTGAAATCTCTCCTGCCCATACCTCCGAACCTGTTACTATTACTTCCGATGAAGAAACCGTTCCAAGGGACACCCCTGAATCCACTCAACGCCTCTTTATTGAGGGTTTCGAAAGTGGTGAATTAGGTCCAGTTTTAGATGAAATTCCTCTTTCATCCTCCGTTCCTATTCCTTCTGTTCCTCCTTTGGTTTCAAGTGCTTCCTTACCCAATTTGTCTGTTCCTGCCTCTTTGCCAATTTCTGCTCCCTTACCTGCCTCGACTCCTTCGACTCCTGTTATTTTCACCTCTTCTACCGTTCCTCCTTCTACAGTTCCCCCTTTCTCTGTTCAACATGCAGAGGAGAGTTCCAGTAGTAGAAGTATGGCTATGAGGAGTGTATCACTTGAGGTTCCTGCTAATAACAGTCTCTTAAGGAAGTCTGGTGGGGCAGATGTCTGGCTTGAACCCTTAATTGGAGATATTGAGAAAAAGAAGATGGACAGTCACAGTTGTCTAACTTTGATGAATGACATAGTTCATTGTACATTGAAGGTATTCTCCCTTTACTTTTTTAATAAGTTTTTTCTTTTATTTCTCACTTTCATGAGTTGTTTTTGTAGGCTAACCTCATTGGTACGGAATTGATGGGGAGAATTTCTCTTTTAGAAAAGAAAGCTCGTGAGTCTGATCAGACTTTTCTCGAGGCTGAGAGGATAGCCAGAGAAGCCCAGATGGAGGCAACCAATTGGAAAGAACAGTTTAAAAATGCTCAGGAAAAGATAAAAGAATTGCAAGAGAGCAACCGTGACCTAGAACAGCAAAAGCAAATTCTGACTTCTGAATTAGCGGGGGCCAAGGCTTCTTCTAGTAAAGCTGAGAAGGATAAAGAGCGCCTTGAATGTTCTTTTTCAGAACAATTATCAAAGTCAAGTGAAGAAATTAGAGAACTTAAGGTACTGTTGAGCAAGAAAGAAGAGTACGCGGGAGAGCTAGTTCAAAACTTGTCTCAGGCTCAGGCTGACTTGCAAACCTCCTCTGATAAGGTTCGTGCCTTAGAGAATTCTCGTGCATCCCTTGAAGCTACCCTTGATTCCACTTTGGCTCAAAATCAAGTGTTAAAGAATGATCTTGCTATGTGGGAAAGGGATTATGAGCTTCTTGAGGAGAATTTTAACACAGAGTTGGGCTGGGCCTTTTTAAACTCTCGTCGTGATGCTTTAACTGAGGCCAGTCAAGAAAACTTTGATTTAGAATCGGAATTGGCCAAGGTTTTGAAAACCACTGAAATGACTCAACAACCACTTGACTTTCCTTCTCTAGTAGATGAAGTTCCCGTAGCTGAAGAACCTTTAAATGAAGGAACCGTTTCTGTGGCTGTTGAAGTTGAAATGTTGCAATTCCAGCTCCCGAGGGTGAAACTTCAATGATATAGTCCATGGAAGCTGAAGCTCCCATGACTCTTGCTTCCCTCGATGATCTTAACACTTCAAGCCCAACTGTTGTTGCTTCCTCAGAAATTGCTACCGTGCCTATGGCTGCTTCTGCAAGTGAGGTTGATATTGCAACTTCAGAGGTTCCAACCCCTTCAGTGACAAGTTGAATATGCTTTGGAATTTACTGTTTTTTTTTTATTTATTGATTGGTGGTTTTATCCCTTGGCATTTTTAAGGAATTTTTTGGTGAAGTCCCCAGTTACCATAATGGGGCACTTGTAAAAATATTTTGCTTGACTAAGTTTTACTTAGTCTTTTTTAATTATGTTAAGAAGTTTTCTTGGTACTTCAATATGTTCTATTCTTGCCTTTTTGTTATCTATTTAGGACTTATAGAATAGTTTAGCATTTTTATCTTTCGAAAATACTTTATGATTCTTCTCATGGATTATTAACATGAGGTTTATAAAAGAGGACCCTTTTTATATATCGACACTTAATGAAGAAGACGTCTCAACTTCATAATGGTGTTATAATACGACGAAAGAAATAGGAATACACATGTTTTGTATGAAATAACGTTGACAAGTTTTTATTCATGAATTTGAACAAGCTTTTGAGTATTACATGTATTAAAGTACATCTATAACTTTATCGTAACTGTTTTTCTTGTAACGGATTTTTACAAAATAAATATAATTCAGACAAGGTTTTCCCTTATAACCTATTTCAGTATATAGTCATGACCCTATCTTCATGTATTATGAAGGGTTTGAGAGGTGACTCTATTGTTCTCATGAGTTTTAGAGGTGACTCTGTTGTTCTCATGGGAAAGAATACTATGATGTATGCTTATGCTGGGATTCCATAACTTCTGCTTAACACTTGTCTCTTTGTAGTTTGATTTACGCATATGTTTTCCGCATGTATCTGTTCTGTGTATAATATACAGTACCCCAAGTGTTTGAGCGGTGAAGTATGAAGCCTCGAGCACTTGTTTTGTTTCTCTCAATTTGGTCCTTTTCCTGAAACAGAAAAATATACGGGACTCAGAGGTGCGATTAGAGATGAAGATTTACTAACACGTGTGTATTTTCATCAGATTAATTGTAACCCTGGGCTGGGAATTTAAGGATATTCCATTTTGCCGTGCAGGTCGTGACTCATCATTTGGCACGAGTTAGGGTTTTTGCCTAGCATCTAAAATCGTTAGTAAAATTGTTAATAATTAAAAAATGAATTTTAACATAGCGATACCTAACTGTGGATACTTTTTTCAAAAGTAGTATCTTTTTAGGTGGACAACATTCCAATGTGAAGGTAACAGCTTTCCATCCATTGTCTCCAACTCGTATGCTCCTTTTCCTGCAATGTCACGAACTCTGTAGGGTCCTTCCCACGTTGGACTCAGCTTTCCTGAATTAGCAGCCTTTGTAGATTGGAACACCTTTTTAAGCACGAAGTCCCCAATTTTAAAGAATCTGAGGCGTGCTTTCCTGTTATAATATCGTTCAATTACTTGCTTTTGTGCCGCCATTCTTATTAATGCAGCTTCATTTCTTCCCTCTAACAAATCAAGATTCACCCGCATCTCTTCATCATTTGATTCCTCCGTTGCTTGAACGTACCGTGTGCTTGGTTCTCCTATTTCTACTGGAATTAAGGCCTCCGCACCATAAACTATTAAAAATGGGGTTTCTCCCGTGCTTGTTTTTGTTGTTGTACGATAAGCCCATAATAACCCAGGTAATACCTCGGGCCGATTACCTTTTGAATCTTGTAACCTTTTCTTCAAGTTGCTGATGATAACCTTATTTGTGGATTCCGCTTGTCCATTACCTACTGGATGATATGGTGTAGATGTTATCCTTTTAATCTGCCAACTTTGAAAAAATGCTGTAATTTGGGCTCCTATGAATTGCGGTCCATTATCATACACGATTTCCTTTGGTACCCCAAAACGGCATATTATATTTCTCCAAATGAAGTCTTTAATTTCTTTCTCTCACACCTGTTTAAATGCCCCTGCTTCTACCCATTTAGTGAAGTAATCTGTAAGTACAAGTAGAAACTTTACCTGACCTTTTGCTTATGGTAATGGACCTACGATATCCATTCCCCATTTCATAAAGGGCCACGGAGCTATGACAGGGTGGAGTAACTCAGCTGGTCTATGCATATTATTGCCGTATCTTTGACATTTATCACATTTAGACACGAAATCGTTAGCTTCCTTTTCCATCTTGAGCCAATAATATCCTGCTCGAATCAGTATTTTTACTAGCGACCTGCCACATGCGTGATTTCTGCAATGTCCTTCATGAATTTCCCTCATCACATATTCTGTTTGATAAGGTCCGAGACACCTTGCTAATGGTCCACCGAACATCTTTCGATAAAGATTCCCTTGATTCAAACAATAACGAGCAGCTTTCTTACGAAGTGCATGAGCCTTTGTTTTGTCAATAGGAACGGTTCCATGCTGTAAAAAAGCAACAATTTCGTTTCTCCAATCCCATGTTAAATGATTAAAATTTACCTCATTCTTGTCAGGTTCGAGAACAGAATGAAATAAATGTACGACTGAAGCATTTGCGTCGTTTGCTACGTCTGCTGCAGACGCGAGGTTAGCTAAAGCATCTGCTTTCGCATTCTCATCTCTTGGAATCTGCATTACCTTCCAAGTTTGGAATTGTTTTATTAGCTCCCGTACCTTTTCAAGATATTCTTGCATTCGAGTTTCCCTGGCTGTATAAGTCCCCAGCATTTGATTAACCACGAGTTGAGAATCACTCTTAATTATAATCTGTGTTATGCCAAGTTCCCGTGCCAGTTCTAAACCTACAATTACAGCCTCATACTATGCTTCATTGTTAGTTATAGAATGACATTTTATAGCATGTCTAATAGTTTGGCCTGTAGGCGGCATGAGACCTATCCCTAGGCCTGCACCGTTTACATTAGATGAACCATCAGTGAATAAAATCCAAGTCCCCGAGTTTGCACCATTAAAAATTTGTAATTCTTTTTCTGCTTCTAAATGCATTCCCTGACTAAAATCAGCTATGAAATCGGCTAGTACTTGATATTTTATAGCAGTCCTTGGTTGATAACTAATTTCATATTCACTTAACTCTATAGACCATTTTGCTAATCTCCCTGATAACTCATGTTTATGCAAAATGTTTCGTAACGGAAAAGCAGTAACTACAATAATGGGATGAGATTGAAAATAAGGTCTTAATTTTCTAGATGCTAGGATCAAAGCTAGAGCTAACTTTTCTAGTTGTAGATATCGTGTTTCAACATCTAGTAAAGATTTGCTTACATAATAGATAGGAGATTGTTTACCTTGGTCCTCACGGACTAAAACAATACTTACCGCAACTTCTGATACGGCCAAATAAATGAGTAGTTTTTCACTCTCCTTCGGTTTTGCTAATAACGGTGGATTTGACAAGTAAGCTTTCAAATTCCTGAGGGCCTGTTGACAATCTTCGTTCCATTCAAAATGATCTTGCTTTTTGAGTGCAGAGAAAAATTTAAAACACTTTTTCGAAGATTTGGAAATAAATCTCCTCAAAGCCGCAATTCTTCCCGTTAACCTTTGAACCTCTTTTTTACTCGTAAAGATGTCAGGGATTTCTTCTATTGCTTTGCTCTAAGAAGGATTTACCTCAATGCCACGGTTAGAAACAATAAAACCCAAAAATTTACCCGAGGCAACTCCGAATGCAGATTTTTCTGGGTTGAACTTCATATTAAATTTTTGTAAAATTTCAAATGTAACAGATAAATGAGAAATATGATCATGAGAATGCTGGGTCTTGACGAGCATATCGTCTATATATATCTCTATATTTTTTCCAAAATATTCTTGGAACATTTTGGTGACTAACCTTTGATAGGTTGCTCCAGCATTTTTGACACCAAAGAGCATTACTTTATAACAGTAAGTCCCCCTGTATGTGATGAAAGAAGTTTTTTCTTCATCACTGGGGTCCATTTTTATTTGGTTGTACCCCGAATATGCATCTAAAAAACTTAAAAGTTCATGCCCTGCAGTTGCATCAATTAACTGATCTATATGAGGTAAGGGAGAGGAATTTTTTGGGCAAGCTTTGTTAAGATCAGTATAATCTACACAAACCCGCCACTTACCGTTTTTCTTAGGTACAACAACTGTGTTAGCTAACCAATTGGGATACTTTACCTCGCGGATTGACCCAATTTTTAATAGCTTTTGGACCTCCTCTTGAATCACCTGGTTTTTGAAAGCTCCTTGCTTTCTTTTCTTTTGTTTTACGGGTGTGAAGGATGGGTCTTCATTTAGTTTGTGAGTCATCGCATCTGGTGGTATCCCTGTCACATCAGTGTGGGACCAAGCAAAACAATCCAAGTTAGCTTTTAAGAATTCAATCAACATACCTCGCATGTCTGAGCTTAAATTGGCTCCCACACAAACCTTTAGTTCAGGCCATTGCTCAAATAATATCACAGCCTTGAGCTCCTCAATTGTCGTTTTGATATTTTCATTCTCTTCAGGTTCTTGAATCATATCAGGTCTCGAGTCTAAATTTGTCTTTTCTTGTTCAGCTGTGGTCTGGTCCATGATTCCTTCAGCTTTATTTACAGCACCCTTATCTGCTACAGTATTAATACTCCTAGCTGTATGTTGTTCTCCACAAATTTGGCAGATCCCCCATGGTGATGGGAGTTTTATGGACAACATCCATATCATGAATCCACGGTCTCCCCATGATTATATTATAGGCCATCTCCATATCTACTACATGAAATTTGGTATCTTTCACAACACCCTCTGCAAAAGTTGTTAGAATTACCTCTCATTTAGTTGCCACACTGGAATTATCGAACCCGGATAGAGTATGCGCCTTTGGAATCATTTTATCCTCCGCTTGCATTTCTCGTAGCACCCTTAATAGGATGATATTTGCAGAACTCCCTGGATCAATAAAAACTCGCTTTACATTAGTATCATGTACAAGTAAAGATATTACTAGTGCATCGTTGTAGGGGGTGATCACTCCTTCTGTATCTGCATCACCAAAAGTGATACTTTCATCTTCTAAGGTCTGTCGCACTCGCTTCCCGTGCGCGATTGTTACTTTGGAATCTTTATTTGAAGCCATATATGCTACTCCATAAATATCTTCTCCCCCACTTATAACATTCACGGTTCTCTTGGGTGATGGGGGCTTTGGTGGTTCTTGCCTATTTTTCATGTAGGCTTGCTTACCTTTCTCACTAAATAACTCAGTGAGATACCCTTGTTTCAACAGATGGTCCACTTCGCTATGCAAGAATCTACATTCTGAAGTCTTATGCCCGTGATCATTGTGAAATTCGCACCAATGATCTGGATTGCGCTTGTTTGGATTTGACCGCATCTCTTTCGGCCACCGTACCTTATCTCCCATGCTCCTCAAAACAGCTACGAGCTCGGAGGTAGTGACATTGAAATTATACCCGCCAAATCTTGCCTTCAAACTTCCATCATCATCTCGTGACTCTTGCCTGTTTCGATCATTCCTGAACCTTGATGAAGAACCAGATTCCCTGTTTCTTGATTTTTGATCATGTCATTGATTTTCCTGTTTTGACCGTGAATCTTTTCCTGCAGGACCCATATAAGGATCGTACCTATTTTTACCTGATCTTTTTTCGGTTTCGGATCTCCTGGAACTGCTCCTTTCTTCATGTTGAAATCGAGGAACGGTATCTTCTTCGATTCGCAACTTTGTACTGTACCTGTTATAAACATCATTCCACGTGGTTGCAGGGAACTCTCGAAGGCTTTCTTTAAGTCTTCTCGTGGCTTCTGAACTTTTATCATTTAAGTTGCTTGCAAAAGCTATTGCAGCCCAATTATCAGGTACACGGGGTAAAGTCATCCTTTCCCGTTGGAATCTATCAACAAAATCTCTGAGCAATTCTGAGTCCCCTTGTTTGATTTTGAAAATGTCTTCCATTCTCTTCTCAACCTTTTGGGCTCCTGAGTGCGCCTTAATAAAAGAATCTGCAAGCTCAGCAAAAGAGTTTATAGAATTTTCAGGCAAAAGAGAATACCAAGTTAGTGCACCCTTGGTGAGTGTTTCTCCAAATTTCTTGACCAACACGGACTCAATTTCCTGCTTGGTTAAATCATTGCCCTTGACACCTGTAGTAAATGCCGTCACATGATCTCGTGGGTCCGTTGTGCCATCATATTTTGAGATGTCAGGCATTTTGAACTTTTTAGGGATTGGAAGGGGAGCAGCACTTGGTTTCCAAGGTTGTTGCGAGTATTTATCCACATCTACTCCTTTGATTACAGGGGGAACTCCAGGGATTTGCTCGATGCGCTCGTTTTGTTCTTTGAGCTGTTTCTGCAAAGTTAGTACCAAATTTTGCAAATGAGAATTATTTGTATTACCTGGATCCACTTCCTGTGGTTCGCTGGGGGTTCCTTCATTTCCAGAATTAACAAGGCCAGAACGAGGATTCTCCAATGTATTGTTATTAGGCGTAGGTGTGGGTGGTGCAGCAGGTAACCGGCTAACTAGAGCTTGAAGAGCTTTGCTAACCCGTGCATCAATTATTTTTTGTAAAGCTTCATCTGGTCCCTTAAAATGTTCAGATTGCCCTTGTTCGTCAGCACGAGATTCAGGAGCAGGAGTACTTTCACGAGATTGACGTGGTGAATTTTAAGGGGAAGGAACTACGTTAATATTGTGTAAATCTCCTTGATTCTGATGAATTTGATTATCATCAGCTTTATTGTTGTTGTTGTTTGACATGATGATAACAACAAAGAAAATGTAACTTAAAAAGTAATAGATTATCAGATTCCCGGTAACGGAACCAATTTGTTTAACCAGAAAAATAGAATTTCGGTTCAAACTAGAAATTAAGAGAAAAATCGGGTTACTGATAATCAGGAGACGAAAAGAATAAGAGACTTTTGAGAATAATAAAACAGTAAATAAGTTTGTATTTCAGTGTAATATCAATGATATTCCGTGTCCTTACAAATGCTGAGACCTTCTCCTTTTATAGTTGATTTTTCTAGGAAAAGGTGTAATGCCTTAGCCTTAATGAGGCAATTATGAGCATTAAATGACATTAAATGAAATGTTACACAATCATTCCTATTCAATACTGATTCGCTAACGTATTTGGCATTTAATACTGAATTTGGACTCCTTTATGTCATCAGATTCATATCTTCAATTCCTTTTGATCTCTTGGCTTTAAATAAGTTAAATAGATATGAGATTTGTATCATTTGAATAGCATCTCGTGCCTATTTAACTTTCTTCTCTTCGTATCTGTTGTCGCTCGTGCGTCTTAACTGATTATCATGTTTTGACCATTTGACCAGTCCACGTGTCATGCCACGTTATCTTTAATATAAATTCAGTTTTTTCCCAATACAATAATGTCAATATTATTTCAGAAAAAAACCTTTGAGTAAATAATTAAACGTGAATGGAAAAAGTGCAAGCTTTTGTGATAGATTAGTGTAGATTGTTGCATAGTTATTTTTTGATCGAGGTAAAGATGATTCGATATCATGTCAATCTACGAATATGAAAGATCAAAGTTTAAATTAGACGCAATCTTCCTTGTGGTCAGAGGCGGATCCTCGTGGAGGGACATGGGGCACGTGCACCCATGCTCCCCTCCTTAGGCTGTGCATCATAGAGATATTTTTCGGCTAAAGTACTTAATCATCCACGTGGGAACCCATGCTCAAAAGAGCATTTGATGTAGTGGTAGCATTGTGCACCATTGACCTCTAGGTCTAGTATTCGAATCTCACTTTACTATCTTCTATCCATTTTTCTATTTCTCTTTTTCGTTCTTTTCTTTAGTTCAAAACCCATGCCTTATCTTTCTTTTTTTTCTTTTTTTCCCCATACATTCTTCCATTTTTGAGTTCATCCTTTGATATATCCTTGAATTAAATTTTTATTTTTATTGGATTCTTTTATGTGTTTTCTTTATTCTCTTTTTTAGTTAAATAATTGAGTTTCAAAAAATAAAAAAGTGAAAATTAAATCATTTTGAATCTTTTCAATTTCAAGTTTCCTCATTTTTCATTACCACTCTCTTTTTGATTAGTTATTTAATTTTAATATATTGAGCTTAGTACTTGTAACTATAAATAATAATGTTATTATTGATAGTTTTTCAAGTTAAATTATAGAGATGGTCGGATAGTGGTGCACCCATCCTCCTGAAATCCTGGATCCGCCTATGCGGTGTTATATGCTTCTTTCATTTGTTGTTACCTTATCATGACCAGAATTTTGGGTTATCGACATTTATATTCCTCTTAAAAATGCCATGTAAAGTTCGACCATGTGAGAAAATATATTGCAGGTGTATACTGTTTGTGACAGAATTAATTGGCTAAAGAGTTGGCTTGTTTCTGTTCCTATTAATATGTTAACACTAAAACTGAAAAGATATGATGGCGGTGAACAGAAACAATGAAGTGCTTAGTCCATCAAACATCACATATGAAGTGTAATAAAATTTATCAACTTTGGCTAATTCAAATATAATGGCATTGCCATTAGCACAACTTTAATGCAGGATACATATAAAAGTTTTAAACGGCATCCAAACATGAGCTATGGTACTACACAGTGACCATCACTACTTAGTTAATTCCCATCTAAATTTCTTTATTATTTTATTTTTAGTAAATTTCTTACATATTTTGATTTTAAAAATAAAAGCTTAAGTGTCTATTAGGAAATATGAATCTTGGTACTCTCAGTCCACATATATTTCATGTAAAAATAACAAAAGAATATTTTCAGATTAAAAAGAGATACTAATCGCATCTACTTTGTGTGCATAAAGTCGATGTATATTTTTGTAAGGATTAACACAACAGATACATCTAACTAATATCTTTCACTTTTTTATTCGATAATTAATAATCGGGTCATGAAATATACGACGTTCTAATAAGATAAATAAAATACATTCCAAGAATAGTTGAAACACGAATTATCAACTATTACTTTGCACGTAGAATCAAGGCAGGAGAGAAGAATGTATTTTGTTCAGGAAAGAAATACCTGAACACTATACACAAGTATTTTGATAATGAAATATAATTATGTGAGAGGTCTTGTGAGAAAAGAAAAAGAAAGACAAAGGTGTTTTGGTAAATATTATGGAACAGTTGATAAAAAAGGTGTGATCACACAAGTGACATGTACTAACCATTCTCATGTGAGTTCTAATATATTCTTCAATCTTTGTGTATCTTTTTCTTGATTATGTTACTTCTTTATATCTCTTAGTATTCCATTTATTTCTTTAACTACTGTTATAATAACATGTCATTATATTCATGTAGCATGTATGGTAGTTTTTACCTAATTATATATTAACAATGAGTCTTTGTTCAAAGACTTAAATTCCTGAATAAAGTCTACGCTAATTAACATTCGATTCTTTTTTAAAAGAATACCTCTAGCGAATAGTCTGTTTATTACTGGACAAATATATAGAAATAAGAATATTGACCTATGGAGCCAATTGTATATTTTTACTATAATTGTGAAGGAGTGATCTAACTCGATCGATCCATTTCAAAAGATAATTATGCACTCCTTTACTTCGATAAGTTAAATAATTTTTTTGGATGTGTGATGCTGCTTAGTACTTTTGATTTATTGGACATGAGTTCTTGACTAATTTTTCATAGAATTAGAATATTCTCAATTTTGAAGTGTCCAATCTTGCTAGTTTGCGTAACTTTCGCGCGTAGAAAAATATTTTGATAGAAGATTTGTGTGTATATTTTTCTTAAAACTTTATTTTAATAATACTAAAATTTACTTTACAAAACTTTTTATTACATGACTTGATATACACGTGCAACAAATAAGAATGCTAGGTAAAAAGAAATGAACTTACAAGTAGACTTTCGTTGGAGATAGATCTATATATATATATATATATATATATATATATATATATATATATATATATATATATATATATATATATATAAGAGGGAATAGAAAAGGTGACTTGGCACCTCTCTTTGGCCAAGGATCCCATTTATCTTTTTTCTCCTTTTTTTTTGGGGTTTTCTCTCATTTTTATGTTAGTAAATTAGCTTAATAATGACTTGACTCTCCATGATTGTCCAATTTTATTATACTCTTTAAAGTATTAATGTGTTTACCCACATAAAAAAGGAAATATTTACCAACGCTTGTATTTCACAAATGGCGATTACGATTCCTCCATTTCATAAACTTAATGGTTACTAACTATTATGTTACAAAAATAGCCTGTTACTTAGCTTTCACCCTTTCATATTCAGCATTTATGAGGAACAACAATGAATGCTAAAGCTTCACATCCTACATTTATAAGGTCCTTCAACGTTTTTAACACCAATCTCATATTCTGGTGGCTAGCTAGCGATGATGATATTGTTAACTTGATGAATAATGTTCTCGAAAAGAGACTAAAAACCTCATCAGATGTCCAGTGAGTTTTTTCTTTAACTTTTTAAGTTATGCCATACATCTTTATTCTAAAAAAGAAAGAAAGAGAGGCGAATGAAATAGCAATACTGTTGTATTTTTTGCATGTGGGAACTGGCTGCTTAATTCTTTTTTTCATATCGTATATGAATAATAATATGAAGCCAATAATATATGACGTTATTTTTAAGAACTAAGTTATGCTGTTGTTTCTCAGGTGAGAGTGTCTTTTTCTTTATGCGGCATTGGAGATTTTATGAAGCCAATAATCTGTGAGGTTATTTTTATTTACATGTTTTTTAGTTTTATCATTCGGTATCGGGAACTCAAATGCTGATTATGTATTATTATTATAAAAGGAAGATGGAAGCTACACTGAAATATAATTTTCCTACGATGGAAAGAGTAAACGAGAGGTTATTTTCTACTTCTTGAACCTCTGATGATTGTGGTTGGTTCACTTCAAGCCTCCAACAATATTGTAGGAGTAGTTCTTTTTGTGTTTGATATAATTAGGTATATGGATTAGGTTTTACTTTTTTTTTCTTTCATTATGTGTTGTCGTCCATTTTACTTGTATGGAAAAGATGATATATATTTATAATTTATATACATACACATTAAATGTCAAAAATATCATGATTTAAATTTTGTTACACATACAACACATAAACTGATCATTATTTATTGTGTATTGTCGTAATACGTGATTTAAATTTTGTCACACATACAACACTTAAATTGATCGTGTTTTTTTAAAAATAATTTTTTCTCTTTCATGAGTGCAAACCACCAGAGGATTATTACCCATCTTTAAAGAAAAATTAAAAATAGCATCACCTTTAATGATATACATTTCAAGTATCTCTAGAAGACCAAAAACTCTTACGCATTGAAAAATTAAGAAATATAACTAATTGTAGATAATTAGAACTTGAAATTTAATCTATTTAAATTTTAAAGGATCTTAACATATTTTTTATATTTGGGTATTAGAATAGAAACATTTTGCATATTTAGGTTTTACTAACCGCGCGAAGCGCGGGCAATTTCACTAGTGGAAGAAATAATAGCAGCGCTGGAACTTTAACAATTAATTACACAAATTTGGTAACTGGTAAGAAAAATGAAAAAAGAGACCTTGTTTGGAAAGGCGTGTTAAGAGGCGTAATCTAAAGGCGTTAATTGAGAACATGAAGAGTCATGAGGGGAACAACGATTCTTTACCGAGAGTAGCAATGTAGAAGCATAAAGGTTACAACGGGTTCAAAACTTTAGGAATGGTAGCTAATGGCCTTCAGGTTAATTAGGTTAGTAACAGGGACAATTAAGTAATTTAACTTTTAGTTTAGGGGGTTTATGCTCTTATAGTAATATAGATATAAATTATTATTTTGATGAGATCATACAATATCGTTATACATTATTTGTAACCCACGACATCATGCAAAGTGATCAAGATTCAAGTTTCATTAACCCATGATTGCTAATCAACCTCTTTCTTAGTCGATGAAGTCATTTTCTTAATTTCAAGATTACGAGAAAGAAAAAATAAAAAAGACAGAATGTCATTTCCTTAATTAAGAGCTTACGGGGTCCATTCCGTTTGAGATAGATTGTAAACGGGTGGGAAAGATTTAAAGAAATACAAGGGGCAACGTGCAAATCACGATAACTACAAGGTTCTAAGATGCAACTTACGGAACTTCTTTTTTAAACTTAAAATTCGTCGTATATCACCAACCCCTGCTTCAGCCAAAATTATTGGACTTCTAGAAAATTCCTTCTCACGTGGAGCTTCCAGTGGAGGAAGCCTTATCTTCTCCATTTCACTGCTCTAGAAAACCCTAGTCTTTCATTTCCACATTCACCAATTTCACGAGCTAGCTCAGGTACTCTTCCTTAGTCTTCATTCTGTTGCCTTTTTGTAATCCTAATCTGTGATTTTATCTGACTGAGAATAATGCATTCCTTTCTGTTTGAAACTGTGAGTCTGCAACTGAATAGCTTTATCCTCTACTGGCTAAAGTTTGCTTATTTTGGAACTTAATCTCTTTAGCTTTTCTGTGCTAATATTCTGATATTTAGGCACAATTCGTTTGTTTAAACTTTGAAGCTAGTTGCATTGCAGTTTCCAAATTAATTCGGCTCTAACTACTGTAGTAATTCCATGGAGCAATTTCAAATAACAGCTGCGCCTCAATCCCAACTAGTATCTATTCCCCTTTGTTGGGCTTGCTTTAGTTTAATACTCCGGTCCTCCTGTCCATAATAAGTGACCAATTTATTTTGGGCAAGCCCATTAAGAAAATGCTTAATTATATATAAAAATACCTAGTTTCACTAAACTACCCTTAATTAAATATTTGACGTGAGGAGTAAGAAAACTTTTTAGGCATATGTACATAAGGTAATTTTGTAGAAACAATTTGAATTGTTTCTTGATTATATGAATGAACACTTATTTTGGACCAAAATAATAAAACAAATTGGTCACTTATTGTGTACACGAGGGAGTACTCAATAATTTATTCTTTAAGACAAGGCAATTGTTTTAGCATGGTTCCAACTCGCAGTGACGCAATCTCAAAGCACTTCATAAACTAATACTGGAAAAGTACAGATTGGCAATTCTTTTTTCTAGTGTGTAATCCTATTAATAATAGGTGCTAGGAACAGAAACACTGTCTGATAACAGCGAGGATTTAAAATGCCTGTAACTTTAGTTCGTTAGCTCTCCTTAGGAGTGGCAAACGGGCGGGTCGGATATGGTTCGGGTTGAAAACGGGTAATAAAAAAACGGATCAATTATCCGACTCGACCCATATTTAATACGGATAAAAAAGGGTTAACCGGCGGATAATATGGGTTATCCATATTATCCATGACTTCTTGTGTATGATCACTTTTGGGAGAATTCTTAGTCTCTCTAACTTGAGGAACCCCCAATTTGAGGCTTTACAAATGTAAAAGTTAGACCCATTGGTTATCCATTGGTTACTCATCGATTATCCATTTTCTAAATGGATAATATGGTTCTTATCCATATTTGATCCATTTTTAAAAAGTTCATTATCCAACCCATTTTTTAGTGGATAATATTGGTGGTTAACTGTTTTCTTTGAACCATTTTGCCACCCCTAGCTCTTCTTATATATATTTGCTGTCTCCTTGAAGTAGAACACTTAATAGAACATGTAATGATCATTTTATGTGTTACCTAAAAAATATTGCTCTTGGATTGACCATTCAGATGGGTGAGGCATATGCACATCATTTGTTGAATTTTTTTTTTTTGTTAATTTCCTTGAAGATTATGGGCTTATGTTATAGTCCTTTTAAGTTTTACTGCACAAGTTTTTCTTGAACTTTTTTCTACCAAAAAGGGACGGAGCTATCTCTTCAGTTGGGGATTCTAGTTATTTTAAGTTACTGGATTCTAAATTAAGAATTTGTTCAGATCCAATAAATTTCTTAAGACAAATACAACGTTTGGACAAAAGCTGCTGAGTTCGGCCAAACCCATAACGGAAGAGCTTGCTCCGTCCTGCTACCAAAGGCTCTCCAAAAGAGTATAGATTGAAGTGTTTGCATTCTTTAGATTTTTGAGTTGATGCCTGTATGATTAGATCTCTTTATGCGTCCTTATTCTATGAATTTCTTTCAACCAATTCCCAGTTGTTAAGCATGTGAAATAAGACCCACCGGTATATGAAGTCACCGCATCAATAGTACCTGCATCGTAATTCAAGAATGTGCTTGTGTTTCAGCATTCATATCTTTAATTTTACTCACTGTGCGTGTGTATTCTTTTCTACATAATGGACTGTTTTAATACCTGTTGTTGGGCAATGGTGCCCTATGCAGACTTTTTCTCGAGTATGGCTGCGACCTTCACTTCAGTTTGTTCGATTGCTTCCACCAGCCAAGCAGTGGATAAGAAACTCATAAATTCTTCTGAAACTTTATCTTCATTCTCTGCGATTTCTTCGAGTTCATTAGGGGGCAGGAGAAAGAATACAGTTTTGAAGAAAAGATATGATTTCAAGATTCAGGCTGCGACCAAGAAGTTACACTTCAATCAGGATGGTGATGCCATTAGGAAGCTGCAAGTAAGCTTGATAGGAAATTTTAACTCAGTTATCTTGGATGGACACCTCCATCCTCTTGTCTACCCCATTAATTCTTGTTATTCCGTGGCCTTCCAATTCAGGCAGGTGTTGACAAGCTTGCAAATTTAGTAGGTGTTACTCTTGGTCCTAAAGGAAGAAATGTAGTTCTTGAGAGCAAGTATGGCTCTCCCAAAATTGTAAATGATGGTGTTACTGTAGCTAGAGAGGTAAACCTCCCAAACCCCCTATCTGATTGTGTTCTTCTGTTATTCAACTGTCAAAAGATGTGCATGTGTCGTGACCTTATGATGTATTTACCGTGATAAACGCTGAAATTGCTCTTGCTTTGTGCTTTTTCTGCATATTGAAGTGCAATATGCAGTCCAGTTACTATGGTTTAACTATGTGGGAATAAATGTGTTGTTATGTATATATACTCTGGATTGCTCTACAGGTTGAACTGGAAGACCCTGTTGAAAATATTGGTGCAAGTTTGGTGAGACAAGCTGCTTCAAAGACAAATGACTTGGCTGGGGATGGCACAACTACATCTGTCGTTTTGGCACAGGGGCTCATAGCTGAAGGTGTTAAGGTTTGTAAGAAGTTGCTTTCATTTTGCAAGCTATTTCGAGATATGATGGTGTTATGATTGATGTAGCTTCCTTAATGCTGGTTATTCAGGTGGTTGCAGCTGGTGCAAACCCTATTCAGATTACCAGGGGCATTGAGAGGACCACTAAAGCCCTGGTCACTGAGCTGAAAAAGATGTCTAAAGAGGTGAAAATTATGCAAATCTATGTTAAAGTTCATTGATGACTTGAGTACAACTGCTTCACTAAACTTGGTTTTGAAACAACTATTCTTTCTAAAGTTGTGCTCTTATTCCTTCTTGATAATTGCTTAGGTTGAGGACAGTGAACTAGCGGATGTAGCTGCAGTTAGTGCTGGAAACAACTATGAAGTTGGAAATATGATAGCAGAAGCAATGGGTAAAGTGGGTAGGAAAGGTGTAGTGACTCTTGAGGAAGGAAGAGGTTCTGAGAACAGCTTGTATGTTGTCGAAGGCATGCAATTTGACCGTGGCTATATCTCCCCATACTTTGTTACAGACAATGAGAAGATGGTAGCTGAATATGAAAACTGCAAGGTATGATTAGCCATGACATTTCTTTTTCAAGTTATTTTTGAATACTATTCAAAAATAAAAAAACAGCGCTAACGAGCAAAAAAACGGATGCGCCAAGGCGCAACTTCGCG
Organism: Nicotiana glauca; assembly: GCA_026770625.1. Taxonomy (NCBI): domain Eukaryota; kingdom Viridiplantae; phylum Streptophyta; class Magnoliopsida; order Solanales; family Solanaceae; genus Nicotiana; species Nicotiana glauca. Next base: position 29,793 of record MU719767.1, read on the forward strand.
CAGCTGCTACGCCCTTGCTTCTTTCCTGGATGTGCTAAAGAATGGGTTATGGATAAATATTTTTTTAAAATTTTCAGCTGCTTCTGGTAGACAAGAAGATAACAAATGCAAGGGACTTGGTTAATGTTTTGGAAGAAGCAATCAGGGGTGGATACCCAATATTGATAATTGCTGAAGACATTGAGCAGGAAGCTCTAGCCACTCTGGTTGTGAACAAACTTAGAGGAGCACTGAAAATTGCTGCACTCAAAGCCCCTGGTTTTGGGGAGCGAAAAAGCCAATATCTTGACGACATTGCTATCCTTACTGGAGGTCTGTCGACAATTAAGTGATTGTAGTGATTGTAGTGTCCGATGAAAGTTGTGTTTAATTGTCAAGTATGTCTTTATGCAACGTGCGCCCAGGTACTGTCATCAGAGAGGAGGTTGGTTTATCCCTGGACAGGGCTGGAAGCGAGGTCTTAGGGCATGCTGGAAAGGTGGTGTTGTCAAAGGATTCAACAACAATTGTTGGTGATGGTAGTACCCAGGAAGCAGTAAACAAAAGAATTGCACAAATTAAACGAATTGTTGAGGTGCAACTTTGTTTTATAGATATTTCGGATGTGGATCAGTAGGTTGCACTACTCACAATTCTACCATATTGGATTGTCATGCAGGCAACTGAGCAGGATTACGAGAAGGAAAAACTGAATGAGAGAATTGCAAAACTATCAGGGGGCGTTGCCGTAATTCAGGTTACTTGATGATTCAGTTATTTAGGTTGATTGTCTTTTTGGGTGTCATATGCCAAGTATAATTGTTCTTGCTCTGATCTGGGTTCTTAATTCCAGGTTGGTGCACAAACTGAAACGGAACTCAAAGAAAAGAAATTGAGAGTAGAGGATGCTCTCAATGCAACAAAGGTTTGTTTTAGTGGCGATGCAGTTTTGGCATCTCTATTAATTTGAGACTCTCAACAAGTATAATCTTACTGAGGTAATAATATTGCTCTTTGGTAACTAAAGGCAGCCGTTGAGGAAGGCATTGTTGTCGGCGGTGGATGCACCTTATTGCGGCTTGCTGCAAAAGTTGAAGACATTAAAGGAACTCTTGATGATGATGAACAAAAGGTAATGTAACTTCTTAATTCGTTGAGGAAGATCCTGTGTACCATAAGCTTTGTCTGTTCATGTTAAGGCTTCTGTAGGCAGATGACACTAATTCAGTTTTCATAAACACTGCAGATTGGAGCTGATATTGTCAAGAGAGCTTTGAGGTACCCTATGAAGTTAATAGCCAAGAATGCTGGTGTCAATGGAAGTGTTGTGATTGAGAAGGTAAATAAGGTTGAAATAGGTTGAGTGTTTGTGTCACATGGTAGGAGAGTATCAATGCTTCGTTGACTGGTTTTATGATCTTTCTTCAGGTGTTGTCCAATGACAATCCGAAGTATGGTTATAATGCGGCCACTGGAAAATATGAAGATTTAATGGCTGCTGGTATAATTGATCCTACAAAAGTAAGTATCTCAAAGTCTTTTTATTCTAGCACAAAATCGTAAAACCTATACTAAAGAGAAACAACATGCTGAGAGACATGTAGATAACAACAACAACAACAACAACAATCCACTATAATCCCACTTAGTGGGGTTTGGAGAGGTTAGTGTGTGCGCAGACCTTACCCCTACCCTGGGGTAGAGAGGTTGTTTCCAAATAGACTCTCGGCATCCTTCCCTCCAAGAACTTTCCACCTTGCTCTTGGGAGACTCGAACTAACAACCTTTTGGTTGGAAGTGGTTGGAAGTGGAGGTTGCTTATCATCATAGCAACCCCTCTTGTCGAGATTCGAACTCGAACTTACATGTAGATAATTTCAACTATATACAAGGAGTGCAGAAATTTAACCCCCATGAATTAGTTATCCAGTGTTATTTCTTATTAGGGGTGTACAAAGGAAACCGACAAACCACACCAACCTTATAATCCGAGTCAAACCGAGAAAAAAAACCCGACTATGGTTTGGTTTGACTTGGTTTGGTGTGGGAAAAAAAAACCCAACCATAATTGACTTGGTTTGGTTTTAACTAAAGAAAGTCAAACCGAAACCAAACCAACCCGACATTACATGTATAGAAATTTTAGAT
>MU719767.1:32921-45521 GCA_026770625.1 Nicotiana glauca
TTGAATATTTTAGTATAATGCCATGACACATTTCATATTTTGTATTATTTTCTTAGAAAATATTTTATATAGTTGTATCTTACTAGGATTAAAGAAATATTTTGAGCACAATTTATATGTTTTGTTCTACGAAGATTTTACCGGAAAAAAACTCGAAAAAACCCGAAAAACCGAGAAAAACCGAGAGTGAAAAAATCGATTTTTATTGGTTTGGTTTGGTCTTTAAATTTAATAATCCGATACAATTGGTTTGGTTTAGTAATTATAAAATCCGAACCAACCCGACCTATGTACACCCCTATTTCTTATGATGTCTACTTGATGAAATTAAATGATGGCCCTCCTTGTTGTCAAAAGTAATCTGTCACGTTCAAACTATACGTATCTGATTTTCTCCTCTTTTTTATTTTTTTCTGTTCTCAAATACTTATGGAATCTTTCTCGTATTAACAGTGTGTTTCTGTAACAACCTGTCTGAATGAGAGCAAGTTTCGTTTTTTATTCCTAACATTTTGGAATGCAAAAGAGTAATGAGAGTTGATGGAGGGCCAGTCACTGCCACGTTTCCTCCTGAGTATATATTTGCCTTTTGATATTCTCGGAATTCAAATATCTACTTATTTCCTCATTTTTTTGGGAATTAGGTGGTAAGATGTTGCTTGGAGCATGCAGCTTCTGTAGCTAGGACCTTTCTGACATCAGATGCTGTAGTTACTGAGAACAAGGAGCCTGAACCTGTGGTTGCTGGAAACCCAATGGACAATTCAGGTGCTTATCATCAGTGAGATGCATCTAAAATGCACCTGAATGAGCTTTTTGAACTAATCAATTCTTTTATTTTGATATTAAATAGGTTATGGATACTAAGCATTTGAAGGAGGCTAAGACATGCAGAGAACGGGTGTGCCGAAGTCCAGCAGTGTGCAACTACACTCTGAATAGTATGTCTTGGCTCTCTTGAGTAGGAATAGCAACGTAGAGGTGATTAATTGATGAGTTCCTTTTTTCAGCGAGAGGGGTCTCGTGTTCCGTCCTTTACGCAAAGGTTTCTCGGGATAGGCTTTGGCAAAGTGAGTCCACAAGGTGTAGTTTATTGTTTCTTCAGTTCTCTCAAGTGAAATTTTGTTTTTTATGCTTTAGTACGTGTAGTGGTTTCGACCCTGCTGGTGGAAACCAGACGTGATTCAAAATTGGGAATATTCAAATTTTTTATGGGTAGCGCAAAAAATGATAAATAAGAATAAAGAAATTGCTTGTTATTAATTTTTGGATTTCTCATCTTCTGAGGAACAACAGAGTCACGCTTATATTTTGATTGGAAGTACTTGCGAGGCAAAAGTGTTCACTTAAAGGTTAAAAGATTAGTTGGATTTCAACTATTTTTGTAAACATTGCTTGAGAGTACATCAAACTTTTGTCCCTTTTACTCTAATGACAGTCCAAGTAGTAAACGCTATATGAAGTTATTAAAAAAAAAGTAGTAGTAGTAGTAGACACTATTAAAAGCTACCAATAGAAAATTCTAATTCAATGCCGTTACTTTCAGCTCAAAAGGTTTGAGGTAATGTTCAATAAATCATATAAAAAATTACATTGTGATAAATCGGTGGCTTATTGTAGTTTCTTTCGTAAGTAGTTACAGTTGACAAGAAGACTTGTCTTTCTCTATCTTAGCTGGTAACAGCTACCCATAGGTTGGTTTATTGGCGTAAGTGTGATGACCTGTCAAGTCATCATGCCACATAGACGCCATTTGACATATATTAATGCCACGTGAAAGTTCAGATAAGAAGAAGGCTAGTATTTGTGAGAAGATTCTAGAGAAGGATGGATATTTTCTTGGGAAAAACCTAGATCTTTATTGATTTGCTAGGAAAGTCTTTGGAATCTTCTAGGTTTGTAGAGAATTCTAGAGAAAGCCCATATCTTGTAAATATCAAGGACTTGTGTAATAATTAATATTTACACACTAGCCCCTAGGAGACTAATATATAAAGGGAGCCATTCATTTGTAATTCATCAAGCAAACAATTCAAGTTCTATTTAATACAAAGCTTCCTTTAATAATTCTTTTGTGTTCTTTCTTCCATTCTCAAAGCGATCTTGAGTGTAGTAAGGCTGACTAGACATAGCAAGAACGTGAGCAAGTTGTGCAAGATCGTGAGCGAGTTGTCAAGTGCCGCATGTGTACTTAGTTAACAACTAAGGACGTGACAACGTGGTATCAGAGCGAAGGTTTCAACTAAGGGAATGGCGAACGATAGAGAAATTAACGCTGCCAACACCCAAGCCAATGTCATCCAGGATGCTGCTGGCAAGAGCGGTCGTGGCAAAAAGAGGAATGCCACTAATAAGAGACAAGAGGTGCCACCCGAGGTTGTGTCAAACGAAGAGCTTATATCCCAAGAACCATCTACCACTGAGGCGAGTGAGGATGAAATGGAGGTCCTGCCCGAGGACGCCTCGCTCGGTAAAGAGTGGGTGGTGAAGATGAACGCAGGGATGGACGCCGTGGAGATCTTTGGCCAACGCTTGGGGAAGGTGGAAGGCACCCTTAGCGTTCTTGAGGGGCACACTCTTGAAGAGATTGAGAGTATCCGAAATGACTTAGAGGGACGTACACAAACCAAGATGGAACTAAGGCAAACCATTACTGCCTTAGAGTGTAGACTCATGGAGGCTTTGAGTACTATCAATGTTATGAAGGCAAAGATAGATTCACTCGAGGAGCATCTCAATGCTGGTGTAACCGAGGCAGCCAACAATGCTGTGGTGACGAGAGAGGCCAAGATCGAGGCTCCCAAACCCCCGATGTTCAAAGGTGTTCTTGATGCACAAGAAGTGGAAAACTTCCTTTGGCACTTGGAGAACTACTTCAGGCATGGCAAAGTGAGGGACGACGAGGCCAAGATCAACACTGCGGTATTGTACCTCTCAAAGACTGCCATGCTCTGGTGGAGAAGGAAGACAACCGGCGTGGATAAAGGTCTATGTACTATTAGCACATGGGATCAGTTCAAAGCCGAGTTCAAGCGATAGTTCTTTCCAAACAATATCTTGTACGAGGCAAGGCGCAAGCTTAGGGAATTGAAGCAAACAGGGAGCATACGTAACTATGTCAAGGAGTTCACTACCCTTATGCTTCAAATCCCCAACCTGACCAATGATGACTTGTTGTTCCACTTCATGGACGAATTGCAAAATTGGGCTAAACAGGAGTTGCAACGCCGACAAGTAACTGATATAGACCAAGCCATAGTGGAGGCTGAATCATTGATGGATTTCTGGCATGACAAGCACGACAAAGGCAATGGAAAGGAGTCAAAGGTTATCAATGTCAAAGGTGGGGGAGATCGTGGCAAAGGCAAGGAGATACATCAACAATACCCCAAGACTCAAGATTCCAAAAAGTCGAGTGGTCGTCAGGGCTACGCCGAGAAGAAGGCACAAGTCGAGAAGAAGGGATGCTACATATGCGGAGGGCCGCACGGCTTCAGGAATTGTCCCGACCTAAAGAGCCTTAGCGCCATAGTCCGTGAACGAAAGGAGCAGCCGCAAGGAGAGAGTTTGGGAATCGCACAGTTGGGTATGATCAGATTATGTGGTGTTGTCACAAAGTAAGTTATCCAACCTACCGAGAGTGACAATCAGTACATGGATCTCACCATCAACAAGAAGCCCGCTCGTGCAATGGTGGATACTGGAGCAACTCATAATTTTGTGACTGAGGCTACGACAAAGAGACTAGAATTGAAGCTTGCTCCAACCAACTCTCGCGTCAAGACCGTGAATGCCGAGGTACAAAATGCTTGTGGGGTAGCTAATGGAGTAGGTGTAAAATTGGGATCTTGGAAAGGTATGACAAACTTTACCGTAGTTGCTATGGATATCTTTGACATCATACTGGGGCAAGAGTTCTTTAGACATTGTCATACTTTGATTGACCCCTACCTCCAACGTCTCTTGGTTATGGAGAGAGAAGGAGCTTGCATGGTACCTACAATGACTATGTCATACGAACAGATCGAAGCACAAATCTCAGCTATGAAGGTCGTCAAGGGGATCAAGAAGGGGGAGCCAACGTTCGTGGCAACCATTGCAAGTCTAGAGGAAGACAAGATTTTTCAAGAGACATTGCCGCCTTGCATAGAGAAATTGCTGGAGGAAAACAAAGATGTCATACCCGAGGAGTTACCTAAGCACCTGCCGCCTAGGCGAGAGGTGGATCACAAGATTGAGTTAGAGCCAGGGTCTAAGCCACCTGCATTTGCCCCATATTGTATGGCACCGCCCGAGCTAGAGGAGCTCAAGAAACAATTGAAAGAGTTGCTAGATGCTGGTCACATTCGCCCTTCAAAGGCACTTTTCGGCGCACCAGTATTGTTCCAGAAGAAGAAGGATGGATCGCTGCGCTTGTGCATAGACTACCGAGCACTTAATAAGGTTACAGTGAAGAATAAGTACCCGATCCCGCTCATTGTTGACTTGTTCGATAGAGTTGGGCAAGGCAAGTACTTTACCAAGGTGGATCATCGAGAGGGCTACTACCAGGTTCGCATTGTTGAAGGGGATGAGCCAAAGACAGCATGTGTGAAGAGATATGGAGCCTTTGAGTGGTTGGTGATGCCCTTCGGCCTAACTAATGCACTGACCACATTTTGCAACCTTATGAACAAGATTCTTCATCCCTACCTTGATCAGTTCGTGGTAGTCTACCTAGATGACATAGTCATCTTCAACAACACCTTGGAGGAACACATGGAGCACTTAAGGAAAGTTCTCCAAGTCTTGCGGGAGAACGAGCTATACATCAAGAGGGAGAAGTGCGAGTTTGCACAATCAAATGTGCACTTCTTGGGCCATGTCATTAGCAATGGCGAGCTACGCATGGACGAGGCTAAGGTATGTGCTATCCAGGAGTGGGAGGCACCTACAAAGGTAGCAGAGTTGAGATCCTTCCTTGGCCTTGTTAACTACTATCGACAATTCATCTGTGGCTACTCAGCAAAGGCTGCACCATTGACTGAGTTTCTAAAGAAGAACAAGCCATGGGTTTGGACGGAGCATTGTCAAAAGGCGTTTGAATGCCTTAAGGCAGCTGTAACAAAGGAGCCAGTGTTGGCGTTACCTGACTTTGCCAAGACATTTGAGGTGCACACAAATGCCTCAGACTTATGGATTTGCTAGGAAAGTCCTTGAAATCTTATAGGCTTGTAGAGAATTCTAGAGAAATCCCTTATCTTGTAAATATCGAGGACTTGTGTAATAATTAATATTTACATACTAGCCCCTAGGAGACTAATATATAAAGGGGGTCATTTATTTGCAATTCATCAAGCAAACAATTCAAGTTTTCTTTAATACAAAGCTTCCTTTAATAATTCTCTTGTGTTCTTTCTTCCATTCTCTTAGCGATCTTGAGTATAGTAAGACTGACTTGGCATAGCAAGAACGTGAACAAATTGTGCAAGATCGTGAATGAGTTGTCAAGTGCTGTATTTATACTTAGTTAACAATTAAGGACGAACGTGACATAAAGGCATCAAATACGGATTCAAAGAACTTTGGATTTGGTTGAAAGGTTTTACGCCGTACGTACTTTGGTCTATTTTGTCCTCTGTCAATGATTTATGTAGCCTGTCATTTTGTCGCTTAGACTGGCGTTTTCGACTTATTGTAAGAAGTGATGTCAAATCGTAATTACTGATCACCTATTCTGGTGAGGTGCAAGTCATGTGATTCTTCTTAATTTATATTTTGAGCATAAAACTAAGTGCAGGAAATATTGAGCAAAACCAAACACAAAAGGTTGAATAGAAACCTTATTCTTGCCAGCTATACTTTCTTTACTTTTGTACGAGCAATCCATTTTGGCTTAACATATTTCATATTCTTTAGACTTGCCGTATTCTCTCTTTTTAGAGATAGTCAAGACACAGAGCTGAACAAATATACAAATACCAGAAGGATATTACTCTCGAACTTGGAAAAGTGGTGTGGCAAGATTGCAGGCACGAAGGCGAAACCTAAATAATACTTAGTATTTTGGACTCAAAATACTTTTATACAATTAAAAAAAAGTTACATTTTTAACTAAAACGCAATATTATATTGCGTTTCAGTTTAACAAAAAATTAGCTGTTAAAGGAAAATATAATATAATACTGCATTTTAATTAATAAATTATTTTTTTAATATAAAACGCATTATAATACAACGTTTATAATGCGTTTTACTGCATCCAAACTTAAAGCCACAAATTTAAAGCATTTATGAATGTTGTCCTCTACTGCATCCAAACTTGTCCAAAACTAAATGTCGTCCTCGACTGCTTCCAAACTTAAAGCATTCATGAATGACCGAAAAAATCTGGACTTGACTAATTTACACATAAGAATTAATACTTAATTTGATATATACTAATTTTAGAGTACGCGCGTTGCGCGTGTATTTTATATCAATAAATATAAAATTTATAAAAATTACATAGATTCAATCATTATCATAATAAAGATATATTGTTACTTCCTTAGGACAATAATGATGGGTATATCAGTTTGTCACATATCCCTAATTTGATATTTATTTGCAATTACATGCAATATTTATCCGCCAGATAAATTTATCGACACTATGAAAAATTACGAAATTTATGACAACACTTTTGGAGAGTGTTTTATTAACAATTTTTAAAAAAAAGAATAGTTTGAAATAGCTAACATTTTTAACATTACTCACCTTAAATCTTTAAAATTTTAGCTAATTTGAAAATACTTGTGGGTTCCTAGTTTTGCTTTAAGTTTTCATCCCTTGGTATATTGAAGTGGAAGACTTTTAATGTCACCTTAATTATTGTTATTCCAGGTGAAATAACAATTCCTTATCTATTCTTGCGAAAATTAATTTAATCAATTTATATAGGTAATATTATTGGGATTACGTTCCTAAATATTAGGAGTTCTTATATAGTTCAAATAAGGCAAAATTTAATAATCAAAATTTTAGTTAATTTTAGCGTCCTAAATATTAAAAATATTAATTGTATCCAATGTAAAATTTATTTTATATGATAAAAAGGTCGACTAATTTTGCGTTTAAGTTTCATACTTTTATAATAGTCAGGATTGATTGAAGAAGATAAAATATATTTAGTAGTTTTTAATTTTTATTTACCACATAATTACTATAAAATTAATATACTTTGTCGCAAATACTAATTGAAGTAAACAATTTTCTTTCAAAAAAGTACTCATTTTCCAATTGCCATATAGAAATTACTTCAAAAGAACGGCTACAAAATTTGTACTAATGATCCAAATAATTGACTTCTTAATTATTTATTTAAGGTAAAATTTTAATTGCTTTAAAGTCCTTCATTTTAGGTACCTAGTTTAAATAAGTAAGGATTTAATAATCAAATTTCGATGAATTATTAGGTCCTAAACATTAGGATAATTAAATGACTACTTTGTCTAATGTGAATTATATTTTAAAGGAATAAAAAAGGCAAATGATATTTCACTAAAGGCATTCGTGCTTTTAATATAGTACCAGTATCTACGAACGTGCATTGCACGTTAACAATAGCATGCGATGGTTTAAACACTTAAATCATCCAAATAATGAAAAAAATTATCACATTACACAAATGATCAATTTAGTCATGTTAGATACTTATATATTATAATTTAAAAATATTTGATGTGATGGTATTTTACCGAACACTTCTTTATAGATAGTATTTTTTTTGTGTATGTTTCCTTCTAATGCTTTGGTTCCTCCCATAATCAGAACTCTTGTTGTCGATATGATATCCCTTTTGAAAACGCAATATATAGTTGTTCGTGCAAGAAATATATTGCAATAAATTAAATTCAATACTTAGGATGTTTGTAATTGTGCTTTATTTGTTATAATTGCAAAACATAAATATACTGAAAATTATTTTCACACAAATTTAAAAGGATATTTTTTACTTTCGGAAGACGAAAATCGAATTCGGGATACAAATATACTTAGAAATACATTGATCAGTATCATAACTTTTGCATGTATGATGTTCTTGTCAAAACTTCTATATACCATCTATGTACTATTACATAAGCTATTCGGTGGGTTAAAAAATTTCAGTAGCATGACGAGCATATTTTTTTCATAATCAATCTATATGCAAAGGAATATCAATTGTAACTTAGTCTATTATATATACGGTGATACTAACATATGTAAGAAAAAATAAACTTGACAAGAAACTTGTGTGGTAGAAGGCCATCTGGTATTAAAGTATTTAAGAATTCTTCTTGGTAGTAATTGTTGGTAACATCTTCTATTGAATCAAAAACTGAAAATTATTTTATTTTTACCATAAAATTTCGTAATTTATCTTTTATTTAGTTGATCAACATATTCATTATGCTAGCTAAGATAGCTTTTTATTTCTATCATGTAATTTGCAAAAATTGCGTTTTAGTCTAATGATAAAAATATTTTCATTATCAAATGCACTATTATTACCATTAGGATTAATAATCAAGTGCAAGAACCAAATTATTTTTTATTAGATGCTCGAAGCAAGAAGTCACTGAATACTGGATCTATTCTTAATTTATATTTCTTGTAAGTTGAAACTTTTTCTTTTGAGGCCATAAATATAATTTTGGCAAGATAGTTTTTATCGTCTCTGCTTTCGTCGATTTTGAAACTATTGGTAGTACTTGACAGAAATCACATTCCAATACATTAATTTTTTACCATACGGTTCATTGATATTCAATATATCTTCAGAACTCCGGGCAATTGTTTCGATCATCTGACACTTAGCCATAAGCGCTTCATCTCATATTATCAATTTTGCTTTCCTTATAAATTTAGCACCGTTGCTATGCTTTGATATATTTGTGGTGGTTGTTTCAGTTGGTTGAAGAGATATATCAAATGTAAAGTGGGTGGACTCATAATAAAAACGTTGCTGGTATACCATTTCTTATTATTATATCATGTCACTTGGTCTACCATTTGCAAGTAATGCATGATATAAAAAAATATTATTTCGATTCCACCGGAGGCATCTACAAAGAATAATATCGCTATATCGGAGTTGATTCTTTATCATATAGTCTTGAATGCTTGTTCTTGTTCAGGATTTAGCCTTGATTGTGTTCAATAGACGATTGTATTGTCGTTTGATTCTTATACAATACTAACCTTTTTTACTTTGCGTTCTAATCTAATGCTCTTTTTATGGGATAAATTTATGTACCCCAAGATCATTTTTTAACTTAAAAATAATTTTACTCATATGTTGAATTTATAAAACAATTGAATTAGATTCTCTTGCTAAACAATTGATTGGAAGATTTAATTATTTGGTCTTAATATAAAAAAAATTATTTTATGGACTCAAATTCTTACTATTGGTTCATCTCTTGCTTGATGCTTTAATCTTAATTATAATTTTATCCACCATGATATTCCACTTTTAGATCTTAACGTTTACATAATCATTAGTGGTATTGACTTTTACCATTTATTTCTCTTTCTCTTTCTCACACATTTATATTCTTAAATATTTTTTTAGTTGTTGTTTAATAATTGGGTATATATTTCAATATTACACGAAAATCAATTAAAAAGTATAATATTTGAGTAGAAAAATAGCTCAAATAAAATATAAAAATATATTATGGGACATTTTCACCCCCTCAATTTTAATGCTTTATGCAATTCATTAATATTACTTTTGTTTTTTCTTGGTATTGGATATTATAGTGTGGTAATATACTACCAATATAAAGGATTCTTATGAAATTAATTTTATTAAACTTTCCTACATATTTTTAAGGATGTTTACACAAATAACCGATCATATTCTTTATTTACATTTTCTAGCCATATACATAGATTATGCATTGATTGCACGATTATACATATATTAAACATAAATTATACATATATTATACATTGGATGGCTATTTTTATCTTAAGCGATTGAATGGGCGGCTAATTGGGTTAATTCTTCTATTTTTAATAATAATTAGATAGACAAAAAAAATTAATTTTAAAATCTTAAATATTAAAAAATTAACACAAACGGTCATGTAGTCCAAAAAAAAAAAAAAGGTTATTTTAGTTATGGCCTTTTCCTATAGTTCTTCTATTTAATATTTTAGGACTATTTTGGTCTATCAATATTGAATTTTATTTTTATAATAATACAGACTCTCTTTTTCCTAAATGAATTTGGACAATATAATACATTCTCCACCAACATTGTATTCATGCTTTAAAGCATACTTACAGCAGGTTAATGAACGCAATGTAGTGTAAACGTGGGTTTCAATCAAATAAGAATTCTATCCTAAATATTAGATGATATAACATTCTTTTAGGTTGGTTTTGGTTTTTGCATACACGTTATTCTAACGTGTACTGTTCCATTATGCTCGAAAGTAATTATACTAATAGGATTCCTAAAGGTAATCATGTAGAATTTTTAACATATAATGTTATGTGATAAAACTAATAGGATTACAAAGTTAATATCTAGAATTCTAGTTGTATCTTTTTATTGTGAGTTATTATGCTTAATATATAAGATTATTTTTGCTAACCGACATTGTATTCATACTTTTATAATAATATAGATATAGATATAGATATAGGCTCTCCTAAATCGATTTGGACAATATTATACACATTCCCAAATTAAATTAGTAATAAGATATTATAATACGTTTTTAAATTAAATTAGTAATGGAAATTTTTAAGAAATATATCTTAAAAGTAATAGGATTACATGACTAAAAATATGTCTTTACCCTAAAAGTAATTATATTAAAAAGAAACATAACGTATTCCTAAAGATATTAGGTATATATGCTACTATATGTAGTATTATATATTTGTGCCCGAAAGTAATTATATTAATAGAATTCCTAAAGGTATTTATGTAGGATTCCTAAGCTGTAGTATTATGTCCTAAAATTATAGATTATTAGGCTAATATTTAAAATTCCGGTTATGTCCTTTTATTATAAGTTATTATGCTAAACATTGTAACGTTATTTTTGTAAATCGATATATATTCATGCTTTTATAATAATATAGATGGATATAAATATAGATATAAATAGATAGATATAGATATTCAACAAAATAGACCTTACATACAAATTAATGAATGTAATTCTACTTTACCAAAAAAAAATTAAAATAAAAGAGCAAAAATAAAAAGGTGGAGACAAATATGGGTTAAATAAGTGAGAAGAGCAAGACATATATAAAAGGCCTTACGGCTCCCAATGGCAAATTGCTCGAGCTTCAGCTGTTTTTGGGATTGTTTTTATTTTTATATTTTAATAATAACTAAAAGAGTACATATATACAAAGTTAATACCATTTAGAAACTGAGAAAAGCTAATACTTATCCAAAATTATGAAATACGAATATTCCACGGAAAACACGATGTACACTTCTGCAGTAGTTGATGCTTGTACTTTGTTTCAAATATATCTTAGGCTTGTGTTTATATATTTCAAAAATCGAAACTAATTATACTAATATGATTCCTAAAGGTAATAATGTAGGATTCTTAATGTGTAATATTATGTTCTAAAACTAATAGGATTATAATACTAATATTTAGAATTTCAGTTATGTCATTTTATTATGAGTTATTATGCTTAATGTTATAAGGTTATTGTTGTAAACCGACATTGTATTCATGCTTTTATAATAATATAGATAGATAAATAGATATAGATAGATATATAAGTTGAATATGGCGTGTTGTAATTACTGACAATGACCAATTGTGTGTTTCATAAAATGATAACTAGCCAAAAAAATTCTCAAAATAATACTGTGTAAATTTTGTATATTTAGCCAAAGATTTTCTCAAAGTATTACAAATCGATTCACACAAGTTTGGATGCAGTAGAGGACAACATTCATAAATGCTTTAAGTTTGTGGCTTTAAGTTTGGATGCAGTAAAACGCATTATAAACAACGTTTTACTAAAACGTTGTATTAATAAAGCGTTTTACATTAAAAAAAGATTTATTAATTATAATGCAGTATTATACTATGTTTTTCTTTAACGACTAACTTTCCGTTAAACTAAAATGCAGTATAATACTGCGTTTTAGTTAGAGATATAACTTTTTTTTAACTGTATAAACGTATTTTGAGTTCAAAATACCATTATTGAGGTTTCGGACTCCTATATATATAATATTTTTTATGAAGTTTTTGTAATTCCCAACTACCAAATGAGAAATACTATATAGAAAATTAAGTTGAGATATGGGGGTTATGCAACATCTAGCAATATGATTTTGTATTTCCTCCAAAGTGCTAATGTTTGTATGGTCAAAATCTAACTATCAGACAACGAGGTGTAATGACGACGAGTATCTCGGCCACTGCTGAGATCATGCCACCAAAAGGCTCAATAGTGGAACGTAATGCTTGGGCAAAGTGAGGAAGAGTACAGTCACGAGAGAATATGTTGGTTAAGAACCATTGGGTAAAGGGGGAAATCTGACAACACATACATAGAGAGAAGACAAAGCCGGGGGGGGGGGGGGGGGGGGGGCTA